>JAJPUD010019211.1:0-26991 GCA_023553655.1 Myrmecobius fasciatus
GGGCCCGTGGGAGGCCCGTGGGGCCTAGCCTAGCATTGTCCTTGGGATGCCGCCGCCCTGGTCTTGTGGGAAGTGGGCTACAGCAGAAAGGATGCCTGATTGGGAGTCTGAGACCTGGGTTCAAATCCTGCCTCAGCCAGTCGCTACTTCTGTGATGCTGATAGGTCAGCCTTGCCGCCCATCATGCAGTTGCACCTTCAGCACGACTGGGCCTTGTCACCTGCCCTAACTCTGAAGCCCAAGACCCTCTGGGCCCTTGTGTCCTCCCCCGCTGCCTTCACTCCCTTTCCTTTCAGTCTCTCTCCAATCCCTTATAAGCCACCCTCCTCATTTCACCAGAAACACTCTCTCCAAAGTCACCAGTGACCTTTCACTTGTCAGATCTGGCGGTCTCTTCTCTGTAGCCTTGAACATTGGGGGCTGCTGGGTGGTGCAGTGGATAGAGCCCCAGCCCTGAAGTCAGGAGGACCTGAGTTCAAATCTGGTCTCAGACACTTAACATTCCGTAGCTGTGTGACCCTGGGCAAGTCACTTAACCCCAATTGCCTCAGCAAAAAAAATGAAAAATAAAAAAATAAAAGTTAGTGGCCAATTGTTGCAGTCCATCATTCTCTCCTCCCAGATCCTCTCCTCTCCGAGTGTTCAGGACACCGGCTCTCCTGGCTCTCCTCCTCCCTCTCTGATCGCTCCTTCTCTGCCTCCTTTGCTGGATCCCTCCCACCCCCATCATCCTCACCATAGATGCCCTTTAGAACTTTGTCCTGGGCCCTCTTGTCTCCTCCTTTCATAATACTTCACTGCGTGATTTTATCAGCTTCCGTGAATTCAATGACTGATAATTCTTTTTTTTTAATTTGTTCCTTTTACATGTCCATTAATTTTTTTTTACATATTTCCATCTGAATCACGTTGGGAGATAAAAATCAGGACAAAAGGGAAAAACCACAAGAAAAAAAAAACCAAAAAACAAAAGATGAAAAGAGTATGTGTTGATCACATTTGGTCTCCCAAAGTCTCTCTCTGGATGCAAAGGGCCTTTTTCCATGCAAAGTTTTATTGGGATTGCCTTGGGTCACTAAATTGCCGTCTATCATAGTTGATCATTACATGATCTTGTTGCCGTGGACAGTATTTTCCTGGTTCTGTGTACTTCACTCAGCCTCAGTTCATGTCAATCTTTCCAGGCCTTCCTATAATCAGCCTGTTGATCATTTTTTTATAGAACAATAATATTCCATTACTTTCATTTACCATAATTTATTCAGTCGTCCCCCATTTTCCACTTCCTTGCTGAGCTGTGACAAACATTTTCACACTTGTGGGTCCTTTCCCCTCCTTTGTGATGTCCTTGGGACACAGACCCAGTAGACACACGGCTGGGTCAAAGGGGATGCAGTCTGATAGCCCTTTGGGCATAGTTCCGATGGATCAGTTCACAACTCTACCAACAATGCATTAGTGTCCCAGTTTTCCCACATCTCCTCCAACATTTATTACCTTTCCTATCATCTTAGCCAATGGTACCTCAGAGTTGTCTTAATTTGCATTTCTCTAATCAAAAGTGATTTAGAGCATTTTTTCATATGACCATAGATAGCTTTAATTCTTTCACCTGAAATTGTCTGTTCCTATCCTTTGGCCATTTATGAATGGGGAAATGGCTTATATTCTTAGAAATTTGAGGTAGTTTTCTATAAGTCTTAGAAATGAGACCTTTATCAGAAACACTGGCTGTAAAAATTGATTTCCAGCTTTCGGCTTCCCTTCTAATCTTGGGCTGCATTGGTTTTGTTTGTGCAGCATGTTTTTAATTTAATGTAACCAAAATGATCCATTTTGCCTTTCATAATGTTCTTTAGTTCTTCTTTGGCCATAAATCCCTTCCTTCTCGATAGATCTGACGAGTAGACGATTCCTGGACCTCCTAAATTGCTTATGGTATCACCCTTTGTGTCTAAATCATGAACCCATCTCAACCTTATCTTGTGATAGGGTGTGAGATATTGGCCTCGGCCTAGCTTCTGCTGTACCATTTTCCAGCATTCCCTGCAATTTTTGTCAGATTGTGAATTCTTACCCCAGATATGCTAATAATTCTGATTAGCTTTATCTCTCCTGCCTCGGTCTCTCCACTGACTTCCAGTCTTACCTCTACAGTGCTTTCAGATATCTTGAACTCCTGCCCAGAGGATCTACTTACCTCCATAGGTCCAAAAGAGAATTCATTATCTTTCCCCCTAAACTGTCCCCACTCCCCCTTCCCTGCTACTCTAGAGAGCAACACTATCCCCCAGGTCTCAGGATTCCCCCACAGCCAATATGGTGCTAGGGCCTGTCGGGATCCCCTCTGCAGCATCTCTTGAAAACGCCACCGCGCCTCTTTCTCATCTGAAGCTGTCCCACCGTGGTGCAGGCCCTCCTCCTCTCACACTGGGGCTACATAATAGCTGCTGGGGAGTTCTGCTGCCTCCAGTCTGTCCCTGCTTCAGTAATCCTCTATTTGGCCACTCTAAAGAGGTTTTCATAAAGTGCAGATCCAACCGTGTCATCCCCCTTCCCCAAAACTCCAGGGGTTTCCTGTGGCCTCCAGGATCAAACAAAACCCCCTTCATTTTTAGAGCCGGACCCCTCCTAACTTTCCAGTCCCCCATCTTACTCCTCAGTCCAGTGACACCGACCGTGAACAAGCCCCTCCCTCTCTCGGCTCTGGGCTTTCCCTGCGGCTGCCCCCCATCTCTGGGGGCTCTCTGGCTCTCCCTTCACCACTCCCACTACTGAGCTCCCCAGCTTTCTTTAAGTCTCACCTAAAATCCCTGCTTCTGCAGGAAGGTTTCCCCAGCCCCTCTTAGTTCCAGGGCCTTCCCTCTGTAATGATTTCCTATTTATCCCATAAAGAGCTTGTTCATGCTTGTGTCCCAATTAGATCGGGAGCCCCTCCAGGGAAGGACCTTCTTTTGGCTGTTGTTGTATCCTCAGCGCTTAGCACAGTGCCTGGCATACAGAAGGTGCATAATAAATGGTGGTTTGGTCACCATTGACCCTAACCCTGAACCTAAGCCCTCCCATTGGGCCCTCCCACCTATGTCATCTTCCCCATGTTTTCTCCTGGCAGACAGTTCTACCTCCATCTCTTAGCACAAGGCTTGGAACATGGCAGACACGCCATGTTAGTTCCCAAAGTCTCCATTTCCTCTTCTGTAAATGAACTCAGTGACCTTGGATTTCCTTTCCATTTCTAAATCTTGTTAATCGGTGACCCCGTGACATTAAAAGGCTAATGATGGTACTCTAGTGCCTTTAATGATGGACCAGCTCCTCCCCAGAGACCCCCCCATGATCCCCCTCCTGCTGTTTCCACAATATCCTCTTGAGCCCTGATAAAGACCCTAAAACCACCACATCCATCAGGGGTCCCCAAATGACTCCATCGGGCACAGAATTAGGACTCGGCCTTTTTTGAGCTGGGCACAGAAATAGGAGGCAAGGTAGCACAACAAAAAAATGCTATTTCTGGGACTGGCGGTCTGGGTTCTAATCACACACTTGATGCTTACTGTCTTTGGGACCTCAAGCAAATGAAGTAAACTTCCTGGGCCTCAGTTTCCCCATTTGTAAAAGAGGGCATTCAAGTAGCTGGCTGCTCTAGATCTCAGACCTTGTGCCTTCCTGGGCCTCAGTTTCCCCATTTGTAAAAGAAGGCATTCAACAAGATGGCCACTCTAGATCTTAGACCTTGTGCCTTCCTTGGCCTCAGTTTCCCCATTTGTAAAAGAGGACATTCAACAAGATGGCCGCTCTAGATCTCAGACCTTGTGCCTTGGGGTGCTTCCTTCTGGGTACAGCCCTCCTTTGATGTCCCCTTACTTCTTAGGTAGAAAGAAACCAGTTTCATAATGGGGCCTGGGCTCCCCAACACTGTGTCCTTACTCACTCCCACCCCCTTCATGTCAGAGGCTCCCACCCTGGGAACCCTTTGAGCATCCTTCCACACAGACGGTGCCTCATGTACCAGTCACCAAGCCGCCCGCCGGGCTGGACCCCACGGCCAACCCCTGGATCACCAGCAGGAAAAGAAGATACTGGCAGCCTTTGAATGGCCCAGGGGGGATTATTAATGATTGTAGAAAGCTGTGCAAACACTGTGTCATCCCCGCCTGACTGGCTGGCTGCCTGTCCCAGGACTCTCGCCTGATCACTTAGCACCATCACAAGCCCAGAACAACCCGGAAAGAACAACACTCAGACCGCTGCGAGGGCTTCCCCCTGCCCCAGGGAGTGACCGTGTCCTTTCCTTCTCGTTTCCTTGTAGGTCTTGTTGCTTGTAACAGTCGATAGAGGCACCCGTGACTGAGCGTGGCTACCCTGCCCGCCGAGGCCGCCGTCTCCCTCGAGGACGATGGGACTGGACCTGAATTTCTAAGTCAGGTAAGGTTCTGTCTGGTCACCCTCATCATTGAATGGTGAAATGAAGTCAGTCTGGCCCATGGGGGCAGATCGACAGGGGAGCGAGCCCCTGGGATCACGGGGGCAGATTGACAGGGGAGCGAACCCTTGGGATCACGGGGGCAGATCGACAGGGGAGTGAGCGACTGTGATCATGGAGAATTGTGTAGATCTGTGAGAGAGGATTATTTCTATCAGCCGGGAACTCCCAATTCCAGTGGAAAGTCAGGGGGCGGGCCGTGTGTGTCTCCTAGCTCCCAGATGGAGAGTGGTGTGAATACAGACAACACGATCCCCTTGGTGCCGATCAGAGATGCCAGTGAAGGAATCGTGTTTGCAGAATGTGGGTTACGAACTAAGCCCTGGGCCAAAGCTGGATGTCCACAGCTAAAAGTGAAATGGATGCTGGGAGCTTAGACTATATGGTGGGGTGGGGGGAGACAGCAAAGACATAAGTAATCGATCAACAAGCATTTATAGTTATTGTTCATCCTTCATTCTCAGAGAGGACCCATGGCATCACGCGCGCCATGTCTTGACTTGAATTTGAACTGGATTTGAGGGAGACTGAGGGGCTCAAAGTTGTCTGCCTTGCTCTCTTCCAGAGTCATCGAGTACCTAATTAAAGTACTGGGGATACCCAGAGGGCAGCTCGGTTGGGCAGTGGTTAGAACACTGGAATTGGAAGCAGTATTGGGCTTGTTTTCCTGAGTCAAATCCAGACTCAGATCCCCACTAGCTCTGTGACTCTGGACAAGTCACTTTACTCTGTTTGCCTCAGTTTCCTCATTTGGAATATAAACTGGAGAATGGCAAACTCCCCTATCTTTGCTGGCCAAATGGGGTCCTGAAGAGTTGGGCTTGAGTGAGCAAGAAAGGGCAAAAATGAAACAGCTCCTGCCCTCCGGGAGTTGACATGCAGGTAGGAGAGCCCATATGGGTCCAATCTTTTGAAAGATGGGATTAACCAAGGACTGGGTAGCTCTTGCCAGGGCACATGGACACCGAATCGCCCCATTAGCTGAAGGCTGTAGTCTCAACTCCCACGCTGGGCAAGGGAAGACTTGTGGCAGGAAAATGGAGGATCCTTTTCTATAGTAACTGTAACTGTCCTTGGCTTTTCGAAGTAGGGCATGGGTGCCCACCAAGGAGGGCCTTGTTCAAGTACACGTCTTTGTGCTGGAGTCACCCCAGCCAGGAGACTATGAGGGAAGGAAGGCAGCACCTGCTGGCAGCTGGACCACACGCCAACCTTCCCGGCCACAATTACCCCTTGGCTGGCACTCGGGGCTGGCTCATCAAGTGCCTGGGAGAGGATTCTCCTGGAGGGGGGAAGGAAGACCCATGAGACCTCTCTTGGATATATTGTTGGGGGTAGGGAGGATGTTCTGGGGTGGCTCTGCCTGACTCTGTATCTTTGGGTTTTAGGCGTCTGTGGGCAAGCTTTATGTGCCAGGCTGTGCCGCAAGCTCCCTGAGTTCTGGGTCCCCCAGAAAATGAAAGGTTTTGTCTGTAAATTACAGAGTCACGCATGGACTCTCAGACAGGGATCCCCAGATTTCTAAGAACCCCATGTCGACTTCCCCTTTCCATTTCCCAGAATTCAGCTGGTCTCCTCTGGGGCTCTTCATTGAGCCGCGGGACCAAGAGCCTCGATTTCTCAGCTTTCTGGGTTCTGTCTCCTCCCTTTGGGGCAGATTTTTGGTGGTAAGAGTGTCTACCTGTCTCTGCTCCCCCTCTTCCAGTTCTGTTCCACCTAGTGCTAGGAGGAGAGAGAATCAGTCCCCGGGCACTTAGATCTAGAAGGGGCCTTTAAGGCCATCTTAACCAAACCTCCCATTTCAGAGATGACGAAAGGGAGACTTAGAGACATCAGGGGCCTTGTCCAGAGTCTCACAGCTATAAAGTCTTCCCTGTGGGATCTGAAAGCCAGGGCTCCTTCATTGGGTCCTGGGTGAGGAGGGAGGATGAGCTTAGCTGCTGAAAGCAGTCCTGCAGCCCTGAAGATGAATCTAGCTAAAGCTCCCTCAGTTCCCCCCTTGGAAGGAGGTGTTAATTGTCCACAATAACTGAAGATATTTAGCCTGGAGAGAAGAGCCAGGGAAAGGAGAAGAGCCTCTTTGTGTACTTGGAGGGCTACCAGAGGCTCCAAAGGGATTATATTTCCTCTGCTTGGCCCCGAGGCCAGATTCAATAGTACTTAGAAGCTGAGAGAGAGACTATGAGTCAGATAAGCAACATTTTCCTGGGCAGAGCTACCTCCAAATGGGATGGACTGCCAAAGTGAGAACGGGTTTCTTATTATTAGGAAATAGAAAAGATGGGAGTTTAAATTCAGCTTTGGACACTTCCTAGCTGTATGCTCCTGGACACATCATTTCACCTTTGTCTGCCTCGGTTTCCTCATCTGAAAAATGGGAATGATAATAATAATACTTTCCCTTGGAGTTGTTGTGAGGATCAAATGAGATAATATTAGTTGAATGCTTAGCATAGTGCCTGGCACACAGTAGGTGTTCTACAATTGCTTATTTCCCATCCCCATAAATTCAGATTAAAAAAAAAAGAATAGTCTTATGGTCCTTGAATTTATATTACTCTTTTGTTTTCCTTATGGTCAAACCAAATTGGCTGCCTTCTTTCTTTCTTTCTGTCTGTCTTTCTTCTTCCTTCCTTTCTTTCTTTCTTTCTTCCTTTCTTTCTTTCTTTCTTTCTTTCTTTCTTCCTTTCTTTCTTTCTTTCTTTCTTTCTTTCTTTCTTTCTTTCTTTCTTTCTTTCTTTCTTTCTTTCTTTCTGTCTGTCTGTCTTTCTTCTTCCTTCCTTTCTTTCTTTCTTTCTTTCTTTCTTTCTTTCTTTCTTTCTTTCTTTCTTTCTTTCTTTCTTTCTTTCTTTCTTTCTTTCTTTCTTTCTGTCTTTCTTTTTCTTCTTCTTCTTCTTCTTCTTCTTCTTCTTCTTCTTCTTTTCTTCATCTTTTTCTAACACTACTACTACTACTATTACTACTATTACTACTACTACTACTACTACTACTACTACTATTACTACCACTACTACCACTACTACCACTACTACTACTACTACTATTACTACCACTACTACAAGTATTCCATGCTTGGAATACACTTGTTCCTCACCTCCACCTCTTAGAACAATCCATAGATCATTTCAGTGCTCTGGGCACTGGGCAGCTGGGGAGGATACAGTAGCTAGAGCACTGGCCCTTGAGTCACAAACTGCCTTTAAGTATTAGCTAGACAACCCTAAGTAAGTCATTTCATCCTGTGTGCCTCAATTTCTTTATCTGGAAAATGAACTGGAAAAGGAAATGGCCAGCCATACTGGTATCTGCCAAGAAAACCCCAAATCGAGTCATGAAGAATCGGGCCTGACTAAAACCGCTCAACAACCAAGGTGCTCCCTCTTAAAGGAATACTTTCTTTTTTACCCTATTTGTTGGTGCTCACTCCTCCAAATTATCTGTATAAATATCATATCCCCTACTCCAGACACATTCAGATATGGCAGAATATAAGCTTCTTTTCCCCCCAATAGTATTTTATTTTTCTAATACCTATAAAGACAGTTTTCAACATTCATTTTTGTAAGACTTTGAGTTCCACTTTTTTTCTCCTTCCCTCTCTTACTTCCCCTCTAAGACAGGAAGCAATTTGATACAGGTCATACATGTGCAATAATTTTAAACATATTTCCATATTAATCATGTTGTGAAAGAAAAATCAGAACAAAAGGGAAAAACTCAAAAAAGATGAATATGTTATACTTCGTTCCCCGTTCAGTCTCCATAGTTTTCTCTCGGACGCGGAGGACATTTTCCAACCAAAGTCTCTTGGAGTTGTCTCAGATCACCTCATTGCTGAGAAGGGCCCGGTCCATCACAGCTGACCATCACATTATCTTGTCACTGTATACAGTGTTCCCTTGGTTCTGCTCTCTTCACTCAGCATCAGTCCCTGTAAGTCTTTCCAGCTTTTCTGGAATCAGCCTGCTCGTGCTTTCTTATGGAACAATAATACTCCATTACAGAACGGTAATTTTTCTTTCATTGAATTAGCACAGGTCCGGCGCAGTAGATGCCTAATTAATACTTGGGCCTTGGGGGCGGCTTTCTCTTGGGGAGAAGAAACATCTCCAGTACTTCTGTGTATCACTGAGTGGGGGCAGGGAAGAACCCGCTTAGCATTAATATTTATATTTGGATTCCATGGAGAACTTGCCACCCCCATGAGCTTTTCTGTTTTCGGCTGACACCGTGAGTCAGAAGGCTGACCCGCCCCTGACCTCACCACTGGCACGGAAAGCTAATTTACAGTGATGCCCATGGAGTGGGGCGTTAACTCCCGGTGACTGGCTACGGGCTTGCGGGGAATAGAGAAACTGGTGGTTTGTACCTCCCGCTGCTCAGATCCATGTGTAAAGATGGCAGAAACTTGGCCCCTGGGTATTTATCCAGGTTTCTGGGCTTATTCCTAGGACAGGGATGAGGCTCAGGGGAGCAGCCATTGGCAAGGAGGGGCAGATGGTACTGCAGGGGTGAAGAAGGTGTATCATTTGTAGTCCTGGGACAGCGGCAGATTATAGGAAGGACAGAGCTTCCCCCTTTAAGCCACTCCCCATTCAGTGCATCCTTCCTCTAGCCAGCAAGAGAGGTTCTGATCAGTTCGTCTTCTCTTCTACTCAATAAACTCCAGTGGCTCCCTATTACCTCCAGGATTATTTGTGAGCCCTTCACATTCAGCCCCCTTCCCACCTTTTCAGCTCTTTTATACTTTACTTCCTCTATATATTCTCTGATCCAGCTAGCTGTCTGTCTGTCTGCTCCTACAGGCAGGAATTATTTCACATTTGTCATTAAGACAGTCCCCGACACATAGTAGGTGCTTAATACATGTTTGAGTGATTGATGTTACAGAAGAGTGATGGGTGAAAAGGAGAAGTCTGTCCCTAGCACTTTATTATACATAGTGGCTTTTGTTGGGGGGGGGGGGGTGTCTGGTAGTCCATCTTTGACTACCAGATGAACTGTAGCAATAAGAAGGATGCTCTCCATGGTGCTGAGATATGGGGTTCTAGCCTGGAAAAGGGCTAATTTTGTGTGAACTGAGGGCTTTATGGTTGACAGAGTGGCTATCCATGGTGCTGAACTCTGTGGCTGAGGCTGTTCCCTGGGAGGGAGACTGGTGGACTCCCCTACCCCTCACCCCCAACCTCTTTGCTCCTCCCCCCTATATAGTGGATGGGGGAGAAGATATCCATGGTACTAAGTTTGGAGATTTCAAAAAGAAGGGAAACAGGAGGTCTCATCTCAAATGAGGCCAAAGGCTGCCCATGGTAGGAACTGAATTGTGTGGTTCTAGACAGGCAGGAGGCTCCTTTCTGTGGCCCCAGGGGGATGTGGGTGGCAGGGAGGTGGTTGTCTGTGGTGCTGAGATCTATGACTCTGGGCAGGAGGGAGGCGGGCTGTCTGTCCTGGAAGAACAAGGGGTATTGGAACCTGTGGAAGGAAAGGTCTACCTGTGCTACTGAAGGAGGTCTATGGTCCTAGCAAACTAGCAAGAGATGAGCTACCTCTGGTATTAAGCTGATTGGTTCTGAAAAAAGGAAGAAGACCCAGGACCATCTCAGAATGTTTCAGAACTTCTTGTGCCCGTTTCCTGGAGCTCTGTTCTCCCTTTCATGCCTGGGTTTTGAGCGCTATATTGAGAATGACAGATCCATCAGTAGAAACCGACATGTTTGGCGATTGGACGACTTCTGGGTTTTCATCCATATATCATGGGCCTGTTCTGGGCAAAGCACTTCCTGCTGTCACATTGTTTGTGTGTGTGTGTGTGTGTGTGTGTGTGTGTGTGTGTGTGTGTGTGATATTTCATATATACTGATAAGAAGACCTGGATTCAAATTCTGCCTTAGACACTTACTAGTTGTGTGACCCTGCACAAATCAACAACAGTTTTTTGTATCTCAGTTTCTTCATCTGTAAAATGAGAGTGGTGGACTCTGGGTCCTCCCTTCTCGCTCTAAATCCATTCTGCAAGGAATCCTGCCCCCGAGTCCTACTAGACCTGTGACCTTGGACTGGTCACATACGGTTTCCTCCCTTTGGGATCTGATTTGTGATTTCTTTGGTTAGTAGAGGCCATTCATGGTGCAGAAACTTCTACCAACAAAGATCCCAACTCATTGGGGTGCTTTAGGCTTAGGGAACTGCCTAAAGCAACAAGAAGTTTGGGGGATTTGCTCAGGATCCCAGCCAATATGTGATGGCTGTTGGGTTTGAACTCAGACTTTTCCTGGCTCCATCGCCAGCTCTGCCCTGTGCACCCCCTCCCACTGCCTCCTAATTCACTTAATAGGAAGACAGACTACACCTGGGAAGTTCCCAGGTAAGGAAACACCCCCTACCATGCAGGCTAGCCCCTTCGGCAAGTGCTCAGATCACCAACAGCTTTTGCAGTCATGTAGCCATTGATGTCCAAGGTGGGACTTGAACTCTGGTTCTTCTGTCTCTGGAGGTAGCTTTGCTTCCTTATCCCATGATGCCTCAGAGTCATTCAGGAATACCCAAGTCATAATATTGACTCCCCCACTGGCTTACGTGAGGATCAGCTGAGATAATGTCGATTAAAAGTATTTCACAGGCTCCGAGAGACGGTAGAAGTGTCACTCATTATTATTTTCATAGTCATTTCATTTTCATTTTTTTTTGGGGGGGGACGGTGGATTTCAGATAGAAAAGACCTGAAGATGAGTTCTGAGCCTGCTACGTTTTTATTTTATTTTTGCTTTTTTGCTGAGGCAATTGAGGTTAAGTGACTTGCCCAGAGTCACATATAGGAAGTGTTAAGTGTCTGAGGCTGGATTTGAACTTATGTCCTCCTGACTTCAAGGCTGGCGCTCTATCCACTACAGCGCCACCTAGCTGCCCCGCCTGCTGCTTTTTAAAATAAATTATGGTTATTGTCAGGATTAGTGAGAGGCAGGGCAGTGTGTTGATTAAGGAGCTAGTCTCGAAGCCGGGAAGAAATCTTGCAGCTGACAAATAGGCCTATGTGCCCCTGAGTGGGACATGAAACCCCAGGCAATCTCGGGCTCTTTCTAAACTCCAAATTGTGGCGAAGGTGGGGTTCTGCACTGGCGGGAAGGAGACTCATCTATGGCAGCGCTATCCTAAGGCCAGTCCCCATCCCTGCTCCGTTAGTGGCAGCATACAAAATAGGGCCTATTGGGGACAAAGATGGGGCCCTGGATAAGAGTCCTCGGAAAGTTTGAAAGGGAGGCTATCTGCTCACCGTGGTGGGGAGGGACGTGGATCTGGAAGGAGGGCCAGGTGAGGAGGGAGTTGGCTGTAGGCCCAGGGAACACGCGGGGGACATACATGGAGGCAGCAGAGTTTAAAGAGCGGCCATTTGTCCAGTTTGGCCGGAAGGCAGTGAGGGGGGGAGATTTTATCCCCCAGAAGGCACTTGAGGACTGGGAAGGTCTATCAATTTCCATCGGCAAGCTATCATGGCCGGCTCTGGGTGTCCTTCTCCCAGGGAAAACCTTACCCGAGGCGTGGAGCCGGCCCCTTCCCTCCCTCGCCGAGTCCATCGTTCATGCTCAGCATCTATTGATTGGCAATTAATTTCAGCTAGATTGTTGGTACGGTGATTAGCATTTTAAGGATCCTACAATCGAGCACTGCGAGAGTTCTAAATGAAGGCCCGAGAGCCTCCGCGGAGGAGTTACTCCAGGTGGACTGCCACCCCGGGCTCCTTTTGAGCCATGGTGGAGAGACCCAGACCGTTTGGGGCCAGATCCCGCCCCCCGTAGAGGTGCTACACAACCCAAGGCCTAGGCCCCGGAAATGGCCCATCGAGTCACCAAATCAGACTTTGAGAGTCGGCGGGGAGTCCTCAGAAGTCATTCTCGCTATAATAGAACTGACAAGGGGGTCCTCCGGCCCCTGCTCGGAGAACTCACCCCCTCTCAAGGTCGAGCATTCTACTTTGCAACGGGGATCGTTGTTGGGAAGTTGTTTCATGACCAGCGTCCCCTGCCTTTCCCCCATGGCTCCTGCTTCACCCTTCTCTGGCCAAGCAGAATGAGTGCCATTCCCCCGCCACAGCCAAACAGGCCCCGCTATTTCTGAGTGATCATCGGATCTCACGAACCCAAGGCCCTTCCTCAATCTGGTAGCCTATCAATCTCCTCAGACTCGAGTGTAAAACTGTATTCCAGATGAGGTCTCGAGAGGAGAAGGGACTGTGGAATTATCACGTCCCGATTCCTTTAAGCTCAGGCCCTCTCGGTGAAGCCCAAGATGTCGTCATCTGGGCCGTCTGCTGACTCACAAGGCTCTTGAGGTGCACTGAAAACCCCAGATCTTTTTCATAACAACGTCTCTCCCCAGGCCTCCACCATCTTGTACTGGTGGAATTGACTTTTTGTACCCATGTGCTATTTCGCATTTGTCTCTATCGAATTTCATCATTTGAGATTCTTCCCAAGGCTCTAGCTTGTCGACAGGGGTTTGGAGCCCGACTCAGCCATCCAGTGGGCCGGCCCTCCACCTTCCCGCATTTGTGTTATTGCCACTTTTGATGAGCAGAGCAGCTCAGTCCTTGACAGTCCACGTCCCCATGACTCTCTCCGGGAGGCCTTGTGCCATGGCGATGCTGGACCATTAACAGCTCCTCTTGGAGACTGACCACCATATTCCTCCCGCTTTTCATCAAGAACACTTTGTCAAAAGCTTTGCTAAAGCCGAGGAAAATCCTTCTCGTGGCTCTCACCACTGGGGTTGGCTGAGCATAGGGCCGGGCAGAGCTCCAGGGGTATGTTCTAGCTTCCCCTACTTCGGGAGTGGGGAGAGAGTCTCTGTGCAGATGGGATTCTGGCGCCCTGTGCCCAGAGCCAATAGCAGAGACTTGACAGCCAGTCAGGGGGCCGGAAAGAGCGTGGAACTGCCAGACGTGTGAGAGATGGAACTGTGGCCCGGACTGGAAAGTCAGAGAGAGGTCTGGGAAAGGAGCTGGGGGCGGGGGGAGAGGCCCCAGAGCCAGACGAAGGATGGCGATTGCCGGACACCCCGGGCTCCCCGTGAGCTTGAAGCTCGGCCCCAGGCTGGCCCATTCTCCTGGATCATTCAGATCCCTAGCATGTGCCATAATTCCCCATCTCAACTCTCCTTTATGAATCAAAAGTGCATTTATTAAGCGCTTACTGTATGCTTTGAGAAATCCTGCTCTCGGGAAGCTCCGGTTCCTAGGAGGTTTCAGCCGCGGGGCAGATGGAAAGGTCTCCTGCTCCTTAGGGGGCATTAGCAAAGCAGATGGTCAGGCTCCTTCCTGAATGTCGTTTTCACTGATAAAATCGGATCCATTTGTGCCGCTGAGCTGGGGCCGAGGACTCGGGGGGGGGTAGGGAGGTCTCTTTTCTGCGTCTGCAGTAGTGATGGCTGCGGCCTCTGCGGGAAGAAGCAGGAGGTCCAGGTTGCCTCTCCATAGGGGCTGCTTCCCAGAACGATGGCTGTGGCCACTGGGCGTAAGCGTGGCTGCTCCCAAGGCTCTTGGGTCAAGGTCCTGGGCCGTCTCCATCAGCATCTGAGAGGAAATTGCGGTCTGGGTCATGGTAGTAGTTTGATTTGCCGGGCAGGCCCCACAGCCCCCCCCATATCTCCCCCAAAGGGTCTGGCTGCTTCTGCTTGGCTGGCTGGCCTGACCCGGGGGTGGACGGTAGCCCGTAGTTAGGAGGGAAGAACAGCCTCTTATTCCCAGGAGCCACTTCTCCACGTGATCACCGGAAAGGCTAGCTGCGGGCCTAGATGTGCGGAGGATGCTCCCGCTCCCAGGGCTCCTGGGCCTCCCTGGCTGTCGGTGGCAGTTGGCCAATGCTTGTTGCTGGTGGTGATGAGGAAGGTAGCGGGTCCTCTCCCCACAATAATGACTTCCCTTGGGCGTGGAAGTAGGAGCTGGACGTGGGGTAGGGAAGGTCTCCCCCTGCATCCAGAGTCACCTCCAGTCCTCCTGATCTACAGCTGGCCGCTGGCCCCAGATGGCTCTGGAGGGGAAAATGAGGCAGTGACCTTGCCCAGTCCTCCCTCCCTCCAATCCAATTCACTTGGATGTCACGGCAGCACCTCCATGGTGTCTCGGTCCTCTAAGAATGAAGAACAAACATAAGAACAAGGACATACTGCTTTTCCCAAAGCTCTTGGGTTCGGGACAATCTCCCGTTGGGTCTGAGGTCTAGAGTTAATGCCAACGGGCTCTAATTTTAGGAACTTTCCCACATACCCCTCTTTGACTTGTGTTTCCACCCAGAGTTCTTCCTGGGAGCTTTCAAATTTAGTTTGTATCTGGGTCTTTATAGGAAATGAGAAAGCCTTTGGCACTTCCTGTGCAAGCACTAAGGCTAACAGTATTCTCTGAATTAAAGGCACCTGGCTCAAAAAACAAAAGCAGACAAGTTTGGCGTGAAAAACAGAGAGCCAGAATGGAAAGGGGGCTGGGGAACTCCCGGCTCTGCCATCCCCTGTTCTAAGCCCCCTCCTACCTTTGACATCCATTGTTCTAAGGCCTCTTTAGCTCTGCCGTCCCCTGTTCTAAGCCTCCTCCCAGTTCGGATATTTCCTTCTCCATATTTTGACGTCCCTTCTATCATTATGTTGCTCTGACACTTAAGGATACTACAGTATAAGTTTGTGGCCTTTAAGAACCAGTATCATGGGGCCACTAAGTGGCTCAATGGATAGAGCACTAGCCCTGAAGTCAGGAGGACCTGAGTTCAAATCTGGTCTCAGTCACTTAACATTCCCTGGCTGTGTGATCCTGGGCAAGTCACTTAACCCTAATGACCTCAGCAAAAGAAAAAAAAAGACCAGTATCATTAGTACATGAGCACCATTTTCTTGGGCTCTCCCTCAGTGTTTTTCCTATGTGGTGGATGATCTCTCCTGTCGTTTCCATCCACAGGACCCTGAAATGTGCTGTGATCTGGCTTAAAGGGAGATGAGGTACTAGTTAGAGAACTTGGCAAACCTTTAACTGTTAGATACATGTCATCTTCTTCCTCCTTCTTTCTTTTCTCCTTCCTCCTTCTTCCTTCTTCCTTCTTCCTTCTTCCTTCCTTCTTCTTTCTTTTTCTTCTTCTTTCTTCTTCTCCTCCCCCCTCTTTTTTCTACCCCTTCTCCTCCTCCTCTTCCTCCCCTCCTCTTCCTTCTCCTCCTCCTCCTCTTCCTTCTCCTCTTCCTTCTCCTCCTCCTTCTTCTTCTTCTCCTCCTTCTTCTTCTTCTCCTTCTTCCTTCTTCCTTCTTCTTCTCCTTCTCCTCCTTCTTCTCCTTCTCCTCCTTCTCCTCCTCCTCCTTCTCCTCCTTCTCCTTCTCCTTCTCTCTCCTTCTTCTTCTTCTTTCTTCTCTTCTTCATTTCCTCCTCTTCTTCCTCCTCTTCCTACCCTAATCTGGCACTGACTTAATTCCCTGATCTTTCTGTTTCATCCTTTGTGATCTCAGGCTGTGTTTATAGAATACAACAGAGGTGAGGTGTTCTGGGAAACGCAATAACACTTTCTTACTCTGCACAATCCCCAAACGCCCTGCCCCGATTTGCACAGACTGTGGATTTTGGAGATGTGAATGTTCACACTAGGTTCTGCTGGTCCCCACCTCACCCTGAGTCCTGTGGGAGACCCAGGAAATTGACTAAGGGCTTTATTCCTCCATTCCCTCATTTGAGCACGCCTGGCAGGTGCTACAGGTATTATTAGCCCATTTCACAGATTCTAGTAATGGGCTCATTGAGATTAAGTGACTTGCCCAGGAACACACAGCTTGCTCAGAGTCCTTGGAGATGGGGATGGAGCCCAAGTCGTCCTCACTCCAAGCCAAACACACTATCAACTCTTCCTGCTGCTCATCTCAGCTTTCCTAAAGAAAAGCAATAGCCGCACTCTCCGCCTGCTCCAAAATTTAGTGGTTCCCCTCCCCTCGGCCTATGAGACCCAGCACAGATTCTTTCTTTCCATTCTGAGGCTGTTCATTATTCAGAGCCCCATCACCGGGAAAGGGGGGGATATGTTCTTTGTTCTATGCTTATGTTCTTCCCCCTTACCTAGAACGGGTGTAGGCAGGTGGGACCCAAATGGAAGGGCTCCAGTGCAAAACCTTCCCAGCCTGGCCTCTTCCTACCTTGCTGTGCTTCTGCCATTTGACTCTGCACTGTCATTTCCAGCCTCTGTGTATCTGCACTGACAGTCACCCGTGGCTGCTGGGCCATCCCTCACTTCGGTTTCTTAGAACGGGCAGTTTCCCTCGAAACTCCGCTCAGACACCACCTTCTGGAGGAGGCTGCTGCTGATTCTCCCCAGCTGCTCTGGCAGCCTCTCTGAGCCCTTTTCTTAGACTTGTATTGGGAGGACCAGCACCTCTGGTGTGAGGGCTTACCGAGTCCTTTTCAGGGCTGCCCGAGCACCTTTGGTCTCCCCTTGTCACTCAGTTCTCGCCTGTGGCTCCAGGAGTAGTCACACTCCTCAAACTGGATGTAGCCCATCTACAACCAGGCTGAGGGAAACTCAAGGCCCTTGGCTAGAGTAGAGGGACACCTCTCCCAAGCACAGGAAGACTTTTCCCAGTTTCAATGGGCAGATGAAAGCAATTTGTCCCGGTGCCATGGAGGTGGCTGACATAAGCTCTAGGGAGCGTGTCAAGTTTGCTCAGACGTTGACGACCCCGAGGTCATTCACGATATCCCAGACCATTGTGACTTTTGTCCTGCCACTGGGCTTTGATGAAGAGAGAGTGAGACTGATGGCTTTGGGCTGCTCTGCCTCACTGAAATCCATTTCAATCACGAGTCAGGACGTCGCCCGTGTCGTCATCGGTTCCTTGGAAAACGAAGGAGGAACAACAATCCCCAAATGGGCTCCCCTTCCGGGCAGGGAGTGCTCCCTTTCGGTTCTCAGCTTCTAGCAGAGTCCCCGACATAGAGTAAGCACCTGACAAATGCTTCTCGATTGCTGGGTTCAGTGACCAACCCCTTCCCTCCTCTCTCTCTGTCTTTGGAGGTCCCTCCTTATGAGCCTCCCTCAGCTATCTCCAAATGTCTGATCTCACTTTTCCCCAACTGCCTCAGGAAAAAAATGGCCCTCCTCCAGCCATGGAGAGTTCAAGGAGCCACAAATGGGTGGGCACGGCTGGGCTATAGAATATAAGTGAGCGAGCACTGTGTCAAATAAGTCTGGAGGGATGAAGGCCAGACTAGGAGGGCTCGAGCCAGCTTAGGAAGGGCTTGAAATGCCAGGCAGAGGCGTTTATATTTAATCCTAAAGGAAAGAGGAGGCCACGAAAGCTTATTTTGGGGTGGGTGGATGGGATGGCACGGTCATCCCATGATGTTCTTTGTTCTATGCTTATGTTCTTCCCCTTTACCTAGAACAGGTGTAGGCAGGTGGGACCCAAATGGAAGGGCTCCAGTGCAAAACCTTCCCAGCCTGGCCTCTTCCTACCTTGAGGGAACTTGAGGGAAATTAGATTAACTACATGGAGGCTGGATTAGAGAGGGATGAGACTTGAAACAGACTCCTTAAGAAGCTTTGTAGTAGTACACGTAAGATAACAAGCCTGAACCCAGGATGTTGTGGGGCAAGTCGAGGGAAGGAAGCAGATGTGAAGATGGAAGAAGGGAGATGGAAGTGACAAGACTTGGCAACCGCTCCCTGATGTGTTGTGAAGGAGAGGAAAGACGGAAAAATCACTCCGAGGCTCTTTGGAAACTGGAGTGTTCTTGACAGAAAACAGTGAAAGATAATGTTTCCCAGACAGCTCACGGAGGCTCTTTTAAATTCAACTCAATGGTGTTTCATTCAACAGGCATTTAGTAACCACTTTCTGCATGTTCAGAGGCCCTGTGCTTGCAAGGGAGGTTAGGACAAGGGTCAGCCCTTGCCTCCATGGAGCTTCCGGTCAGACGTGCCTTCTTACCGGGAGAGATCTGAGGCGATGCTCCTTTATTTTCTATTTATGCTTCATTTGTTCATTTGCTGCTCGAGAGGAGCAGAAGGCATTTCTCGTGTCAGAGAAAGTGTGTTTTCAGAAATGACAGAGTCTTGGAACACTTTGGTTTCCGTCAAAGCTAATCGCTCGTCTCCGTGCTAGTACCTGGAACCCGGTCACTGCCAGGGGGGTGAACTGTTTGAGAGCTGGAAGGGCAAGCACGCAGGGGCTCATCAGGACACAGCCAGCCTAAGCCAATCCCCTTCCTTCCATAGAGAATCAGGCAGTGTCAGAGGTGGAAGGGAACTTAGAACGTAGGATGTCAGAAGTAGATAAGGCCTTAGAACAGAGAAGGTCAATGTAAAATGTTAGAGCTGGAAAGGCCTTGAGAACAGGAAGTGTCAGCTCTGGGAGGGGCCTTAGAACAGGGGATATCAGAGCTGAGAGGGGCCTTAGAACAGGGGATGTCAGAGCTGAGAGGGGCTTAGAACAGGGGCTGTCAGAGCTGAGAGGGGCTTAGAACAGGGGCTGTCAGGGCTGGAAGGGTCTTAGAACATGAATATTAAAAAGGTTCAAGAGATGGTCTCTGAGTAATTTCATCATTTTACCAACAAGCCAGAGTATTATTAAGAAAAGGACGGCCACCTGACCGTCTCTCTCGGACCCAAGACGGTCAGGGTGAGGGGCTCCCACTTTCCATAAAGAGCCACTGTTCAGTGAGGGGCTGCCAGTGACATCATGTTGCCCTTGGACAGAGAAGCCGTCTCCGTCCTCAGACCGCCAAGCCTTGGACTATCTAGACAAAAGGATCCCACTCCCCCCAAGCTTGAGGAGAACCCAGAACCTGGAAATTTGGGTGGGCTCTGACCAAGATCTCAGGAGAGTTAATTCAGTCTCCTTGTCCGTAATCTCCACGAAGACACCCCTTAATAACCAGGACTTTGGACGAAGGGGAGAGCTCGCAATCTCCCCCGAGATAGCACTTCTTAATCATTTCCCTCAAGAACACAGAATGGCAGAACTGGGCAGGCCATGTGGTTCAAGCTTCTCATTTAATAGAAGTAGAAATTGGGGCCCAGGGCCCCCTAACTTCCTTCCAATGAAACATCTCCTCAAGTGGTCTGACTTGCTTTAGGAGGAAGTAGACCCCTCCTTGGTACACAGAACCAGGTAACCAGAGGTAACCAACCAGATCCAGAGAGAGAGACAGACAGAGAGACAGAAAGAGACAGAGACAGAGAGAGACAGAGACAGAGAGAAAGAGACAGAGAGAGACAGAGACAGAGACAGAGAGAAAGAGAGAGGAGAGAATGTAGTTAGAATTACCCCCATTTTACAGATGAATAGTTCACGGGAGGTCCCCAGCTGGTCAAGAGGAGAGCCGGGATTCAGATCCACATTTCTCCGACTCCAATATGGCCACTTCTCCCCAAATTACCCTGCCCGAGCTACAGACACTGCTACTGTGTGTCCGAGGCAGCATTCGAATCCAGGTCTTCTTGGGACACTGTATCCCACTCTGGCTCCCTCCTCTTTTACTCACTATTTGTGACCCTGGGCATGTAACTTCCTCCTAAGCCCCAGTTTCCTTCTCTGTAAAGTGAGGGCATTGGATTCATCCTCCTGGTCCCCTCCTGCTCTGAGCCAGAGACCCTCTAAGCTAATTAGGACGTTTCTGCCTTCCAGATGTTCTCCCTTGTAAAGAGGAGACCATCAGCTAAGCAGGAAAGGGCCACTGAGGCTCACTGCCTCATTTAACACATGGGGAAACTGAGGCCCAGAGACGCTAAGTAGTTTGCCCTTTTCCTGCAGATTGTTAAGTTTCAGGGGCAGGAATTGAACCCAGATCCCCTGAGCTCTTGCTTCTCGCCCTTCCCTCACACTTCCCCATTTCCATCAAGGGTTCCAGCATCCTTCCTGCCTCCACAGTAACCGCCCTCGTCCTCCTTACCTCCCGGAGTTGTTTGGAGGAAAGTTCTCTAAACCTCAGAGCATGGGACCATCCTCCGGCTGGAAGAGGAGAGCCCCCCCCTCAAAAACCTCCCCCCTCAGAGACCTCCCCCCTCGGAGACCTCCCCCCTCAGAGACCTCCCCCTCAGAGACCTCCCCCCTCGGAGAGCTCTCTGGCCCGAGCCGGCCTCCAGCCACCTTTCGAAGGTCTCGCTGTGGCGGGCTTGCTGGGAACTTTGGGGATGTCTTCACTTCAGCTTCATTATACAATTGATCTGGAGCAGCAGAGCCTTCTGGGAGTGAGGCAGCTTGGGGCGGCCATCACCGAGGCCGGCTTCTCATCTGCCCGTGGAGAACCTGGACGTCACACTGAACAGTTGCTCTGACTCGGCTAAATGGGCCCTTACTGTGGTTTGTCTTCAGGGGCTAAGACACGGGGGCGATAGACGCAACGAGGGCTGGGCCAGCAGGCATTTGCCATTAGGGTGCCGACGTTCAGAAGGCTGAGATGGCTCCCCTCGAAATCTTAGCTATAAGTGGTCTCAGCACCAAGTGAATAAGAATGAGAGCTAGGAGGTACTTTCCTCTCTAAGTACATGCACCCAACTCACCTCAAAAAGGCATCTTGAGGGGCAACTAGGCGGCGCTATAGTGGATAGAGCACCTGCCCTGAAGTCAGCAGGACCTGAGTTCAAATGTGGTCTCAGACACTTAACATTCCCTAGCTGTGTGACCCTGGGCAAGTCACTTAACCCAAAGTGCCTCAGCAAAAAAAAAAAAAAAAACAAAACAAAAACAAAAAAAAAGAAATAAAAGAAAAGAAAAGAAAAAGAAAAAAGAAGGGCATCTCTGCTTAGGAAGGAAAGTCCAGTGGTACAATAACTCTGGAGTCAGAGGATCAGAATCTGGGATCTTGACATCCCCAGTTCTCAGTTTCCCCATCTGTAAAGTGAGAGCTTGAACTAGGTGATCTTCTTCCACTACAGGTGTCTGACCCCTTCAGGTGAATTTGTCTTATAGCATTGACCGGAGGGCACCAACACGCTCCAGGAGGGACAATAGAAGGGAAAAGATCTGGGGCTTTAGGGAGCCAATCAGCCAATCTGGGTTCTAGAGAGAGAAGGAGCTTCAGAGTCATCCAATCCAAGTTCTAGAGCAGGAAGACACTTCACAATCATCCAATCCAACCTCTCCTTTTCCAGATGGGGAAACTGAGGCGCAGGGAGCTTTGGACTTGCACAAATGCCGGGAAGCATCAGAAGTAGGATTGGGCTTTTTTCACTGCCCCTTGATCAGATGACCTCTGACCTGATGACCTCCTCCATCGCTGTGTCCATTTTGCATTCCCTGATCAAGTATAAGCTCTCTGAGGACAGAGACTGTTCTTGTCTTTCTTGGTCTCCCCAGGACCCAGCACACAGCAGGCGCCTAATAAGTGCTTGTTGGAGTTTATAAGAATGATTAGATCCCAGGTGGAAGGTTGGTGGGGTAACTGGTGGCAGCTGAGGGATGGAGTCAGGGGCTGGGGAGGAGCAGCCGCTTGCCCGGCACCATCGTTGCACCCACCGTCCGCCAGGGGCACATGGCGTGGGACGACTCCACAGTTCCTGCACCCCCCCCCAGCAGGTGTAGCCGTGGCTGTGCACTTAGGCCATAGGCCACGGGACACCTTGCATATGTGCTCTGGGTGACCGCCGGCACAGCACGGGAGGGCCGCAGATGGAGGGTCGGGGGGGCTCAGGGGCCACGGCGTGCGGTCCCTGGAGGAGGGAATTATTAGCCAGGTTCGCAGAGCCCATCCTAGCTCCCGGGCTCAGTTTCCCCATCTGTAACAGGCAGAGGCTGACCTCTTACCCCTGCCCCCTGCCCCCTGCCTGTAGGTATGGGTGACGTCACTTCTCAGGACTGATGCCACCCCGTTTCTCCCCCGGCCCTCCTGGGAGCCGGCCCCGTTCCTGGAGCTGAGTTAGCCCCGGGCGCGGGGCTGCCCCTCAGAGGGCCCGGGCACTCGGCTGCCCTTGACCTCGGCAGATGGTGGGAGATGAAGCGGGCATCTCGGGCCAGCCAGGGACACAGCCTGGCCTGTTCTAGAACACAGAGGAAACCTTTGGGAAGCGTGTGAATCTGAGGGACTTTTTGCCCTCTCGGTAACGAGGGAAAACAGCCTCCTTCTGGGACTGGGGAGCAGCCTTTGGAATCGTCCCAGGAGCCGGGCTGGGGAGCGAGGGGGCCGAGAGGCTCACAGAGCGGCCCGGTGACCTGCGTTCTTGAGACACAATTAAGTTTGGCCCGCAAGATTGATTTTGCTCCTGGCTCCGTGGGAACCAGCGGGTTTGGGGGGGGCGCGCCCAGCCAGCGGCGGGCCTGCTGGGAACAGCGGGTCACAGCTGTTCGGAAAACTTGGCCCTTTCTGCCCAAGCAGCTCTTAGGAAGCCATTGTGTCTGAGGGCCGGCCTCTGCCCTTGGGGAGGGAGGAGGCCTCCGTCCGGGAGGGGGCACTGCCAGCCCAGGTGAATGCCCACAGGGGGCTGGTGCCCGGGTCCCTGTGCCAGAGCCATCTGGGGAAGCTTGTTTCCCTAACACTCCATGCTCCGTGTCTAATGGACCTCAGTTTCTCCATCCGTAAAATGGGTGGACACTCTTGTGATCAGAAACGGAGAACTGGCAAGGAGACCGGAGAGCCTTGGTCCAGCCTCCTCCGTCCCCCAATCAGGGACGCTGTGGCTTTCCTAAGGTCGGTCTCCATCCTTTATTTCCCAGGAGGCCCAAGGGTCATGGGGTGATGACTTGTGAATGAATTGGGTTTTTCCAATGATCACCCTGGTATTGGGTGTTGGGGCAGGACTTGAAACCTTGCACCATCCAAGTGGGCCCTCCCTCCTCCTGAGGGAGGAGGGAACGACCCCGAGCCTCCATTCCCCCAGGGACAAGCATCAGGCGGCCCCGCCCAGTGCCCACTAGTGCTGATTTGTCCAAGGCGCTGGCACTGAGGAGCCGAGGGCCAGACGTCCTGCTGAGCGAGCGTGGCCTCGAGCTGGAAGGACCCTTAGCGGCATCTCTGCCAACCCCCTCACTACAGATTAGGAAACTGAGGCCCAAATACTCAATGACAATAGTAATCTAGTGTTTGATAAACCCAAAGACCCCAGTTTTGGGGATAAAAACTCACTATTTGACAAAAACTGCTGGGATCATTGGAAACTAGTCTGGAAGAAATTAGGCATTGACCCACACCTAACACCATATACCAAGATAAGGTCAAAATGGATTCATGATCTAGGCATAAAGAATGATATTATAAACAAATTAGAACAATGTAGGATGGTTTACCTCTCAGACCTGTGGAGGGGGAAGGAATTTGTGACCCAAGAACTAGAGGTCATCATTAATCACAAAATAGATAAGTTTGACTATATCAAGTTGAAAAGTTTTTGTACAAACAAAATGAATGCAGACAAGATTAGAAGGGTAGCAGTAAACTGGGAAAATATTTTTACATCCAAAGGTTCTGATAAAGGCCTCATTTCTAAAATATATCGAGAATTGACTCAAATATATAAGAATTCAAGCCATTCTCCAATGGATAAATGGTCAAAAGATATGAACAGACAATTTTCAGACGAAGAAATTGAAACTATTTCCGGTCACATGAAAAGGTGCTCCAAGTCACTATTGATCAGAGAAATGCAAATTAAGACAACTCTGAGATACCACTACACACCTGTCAGATTGGCTAAAATGACAGGAAATGATAATGATAGCTGTTGGAGGGGATGTGGGAAAACTGGGACACTGATACATTGTTGGTGGAACTGTGAACGGATCCAACCATTCTGGAGAGCAATTTGGAGCTATGTCCAAAGAGTTATCAAACAGTGCATACCCTTTGACCCAGCAGTGTTTCTATTGGGCCTATATCCCAAAGAGATTTTAAAGGAGGGAAAGGGCCCCACCTGTGCAAGAATGTTTGTGGCAGCCCTTTTTGTAGTGGAAAGAAACTGGAAACTGAATGGATGCCCAACAATTGGAGAGTGGCTGAATAAATTATGGTATATGAATATCATGGAATATTATTGTTCTGTAAGAAACGACCAGCAGGAGGATTTCAGAGAGGCCTGGAGAGACTTGCATGAACTGATGCTGAGTGAAACGAGCAGAACCAGGAGATCATTATACACGGCAACAACAAGACTATACGATGATCAATTCTGATGGACATAGCTCTCTTCAACAATGATGTGATTCAAACCAGTTCCTATTGTTCAGCGATGAAGAAAGTCATGTACATCCAGAGAGAGACCTGTGGGAACTGAGAGTGAAACACAACACAGCATTTTACCGCTTTCTGTGAATATTTCCATGCATTTTGTTTTCCTTCTTAGGTTGTTTTTTTCTTCTTCTCTTTCTAGATCTGATGTTTCTTGTGCAGTAAGATAACTATAGATATGTATACATGTATTGTATTTGTCATATAATTTATCCTATTTAGCATGTATTAGATTACCTGTCATCTAGGGGTGGGGGTGGGGGGAAGGAAAGGAAAAGCTTGGGAAAAAATGTAGAAAAATCACTCATATGTTTTGTAAATAAAAAGCTTTATATAAAAAAAGGAAAAAAAAAGGAAACTGAGGCCCAGGGGAGGGACTTATTCAAGGTCACTGAGGTCTGAGTAGGGACGTCAGGATTTGAACCCAGGGCCTTGGACTCCAGCACCAGGCAATTCCAAATGGTGCCCTCTATGAGAAGCCCACTTGGCAGGGACACCGTGCCCAGCGGGGCCAGGCCAGTCTGCTGGGGGCTGCTCTGTTCTGTCAGCAGCACTCCCATCTCTGTTGGGCATCCAGGACATCCCATGTGTGTGGGAGAGAGCTATGGGCCAGGGCCAGGAGAAAGCTCCGTCTGGGGCTTCCTCCTCCCCTTCCCTCCCTCCTGGGCCCTGGGGGTGAGACGGATGGGCACCTGGGAGGGGGCTCCAAGGCCCGCCCGGGGTTCCCTTGGGCACAGAGGAAGTCCCATGGCCCAGGCCCTCCTGCAGATGAGGAAACTGAGTCTCAGGTCTCTGCCCAAGGACCCCCAGCTTCCATCTGGCTGAGGGAGGATCCGCACCCGGGTTTCCAGTTCCATGTTGGTGCCGTGGCGTCTCCCTGTCTGCCCTGTGGCCAAAAGGAAATGGGGACATAGGTAGTCAGGAGTTTGCCTTGCAGGTCACGCCAGCATGTACGTATGTGCCCGCTGTGTGGGACCAACCCCCCCCCAGGGGGATCAGCCTGACCGGCCCAAGGACTCCTGGGTCTCCACGTCAGGAAACCGGCCCAGACCGATCCCAACTGAAGGCGCGTAAATGTCAAGTCCTGCAGCCGGGCTCAAGAAGTCAGTGTCACAGAGCAAGGTCTGCTTAGTTGGCAGGTCCAAGGAGTCTTCATGTCCTGCGAGTGAGCGCCGTGGGGGAGCGCACTCAGAGCTCGGAGCTCGTGCAGACTCGGGCCTTCACTTCCAGGGATGGGGAGGGGAGCCTGTCTGGTGCCGCTTGCCTCTTCCCTGGCACCGTGGGGACCGATGGGCAGGGTCTGTGGGGCATTGCCAAGCTAGAGGGACCAAGGCTAAGGGGACTTGGAACCGGGCCCTCTGGAGAGTCGTGGAAGAGACAGGGGCAGGAAAGATGCTTTGGGAGGGCCGCGAGAGCTGTGCTCGGTCCTAAACGGGCCGCTCCAAGGATTCTGCTGGATCCCAGAGGATGGAACCAGGAACCGCGGATGAAGGGATAGGTGGAAACTTCAGGACGATCCAGACCCATCTCCAGTGAAATCAATCAGCGGCCCACCCGGGGACACAAACTCACAGGATCTCAGACTGGGGAGCAGCCCCCTGGGTACCAGGACCGTGGGCGCAGGCTCAGAGGGGACGCGGCACGCCAGCCTTGGGGCACCTACCCTCAGAGCCCCAAGGAGCCGTTGAGTCCGGCCCCCTGGGATCATCGGATCCTAGATCGGGCAGGAAGGGGCACCTGGGACTGCAGAAGGGGAAACCGAGGGGATGCCATTTGACTGAGGTCAGAGAGTGTCCGAGGCAGGCTGCCGACTCCTGTGATCACAAGCCTGCTGCGCCACCCAGCTGCCCCATCCCGGAGGACCCCCCCGTAGCCCCCATTAGTTTGCCACAAGGGGCTTGTCCCATGGGGGGGCTTCCTTCCTCCTCTTCACACAAGGGCTGCTCAAGGTCAGGGGGGACCAGCCCCTCTTCGTATCAGCTGGACGGTTCTTCGAGGCCGTGGCTCCTCCCCCCCCCCCCATTCTGTGGCGTTCCTTGGCGGAGATGGCCTGCTCACGGCTGCCGGGCCCCTCTCCGTCCCCCTCCAGGCGATCTCAGCTTCGGATCTCTGTTCTGTGACTCACAGCCATATGGTGAGGAGGCCTGATGTGGAGACACCGATAAACACAGCACAAATTAGGGGAGGCGGCGGATTCTAGGTCAGATCTGGAAAAAAACAACACAAGAGAACCACAAAATGGCAGAGCTGGGAGAGCCCTGGCACAGAAAGCATAGTATTAGAGCTGGGAGGGGGCTTAGAACAGGGGGTGTCAGGGCTGGGAGGGAGCTTAGAACAGTTA
>JAJPUD010019212.1:1726-26990 GCA_023553655.1 Myrmecobius fasciatus
TTTTTTTTTTTTAAGGTAAAGAAGAGGTCTAATTAAATTTCTTCTATTACACAAATGTGGTTTTGATACCTAAACCAATGAGATTCAAAACACAAAGAAAACTATAGACCAATTTCCCTAATATTCTTGTAAAAGTTTTAAATGAAATAGAAGGATGTTATAGCAATATATCACACAAAGATCATTTTTTGTAACCAAGTTATCACATAGTAATCAGTGTGAGAAACTTTATTGTATTGTTTGAATTTATTCTTATGTGCCTAGGTGCTTAGAGACCAAATTCATTTTATGCTAAATGCATAACCTAGGCAATGCTGATCAGGAAGATCTGAAGGCTGATGCAAGGAATGTAAGGAGTTTTCTACCATTAGACATCTTAAGCATCCCAGGTGATTTATTTGTAAATCACCAGTGTGCTGGCCAGCCATCTACTGTTTCCTTGTTCCTTTGTTTGAATCCTATATAATATGTATATAATGTGTAACTTATAGACACTCAAAGGAAGTGGGCCAACTTTTTTTTGGTTCTTTTTTCTACTGAGTCACTTAATACATTTCTAAATTTTTTTTTTCCTCTAAAAAATTGTTGTCAGAAGTGGGATCTTTGATGGTCATACCAGTAGGATTCAACCCAGACAAGAATCATTCTACAATGAGAACTCAGCAAGTACTTCTGTGGTTCAGGTGGAAACAATTTGTTTCTGGACTAGATCTTAGGACTGAAGACTCTGGATGTCCAGAAATCTAAGCGACTGTGTACCATCTTAACTTAGGAAATTGTCCAGAGAGAGTTAGAACTAGCCTAGTTACCCTTATGGACAAATGAATAGTCGTCTTTGATCAAGCAAGAATGTGTGTGTGTGTGTGTGTGTGTGTGTGTGTGTGTGTGTATCTGTCATCCATTATTTTGGAAGTCCTTCAGCAGATCTCTCTATATTTCTCTCCCTTTCCCCTTACTTTGTGTACTTCTTTTACCCTCCTGTGACTATTAGATAATAAGCTAGATGACTATATACTTACAGCAGCAAATGCCAGGGTTATTAGTTGGATTGCATGACTTGTCAGCAGGGAAAGTTTAGTTGATTGTTTTTAGTTAATTCTTTTTGTTTAGTTGATTGAGTGACCATGAAGAATTGCCTACCATCAGCACCATACTCACTTAGGATGACATTAGAGTAATAAGTAATAATAAACTAGCAGTAATAATAAACTCTTGTCCAGAGTTGAACCCTTCTTGTCTATGAATGTTCATACCCTTCTTTTTCTCCCTCTGCTGCCTTAGACTTCTAAGACTGCTATAAAAAAAATGTGGCCAGAGCATTTAGAATGCTGGGAAAGATTAATGAAATGTCATACTTGAAATATTTTCCCCAAATTTATGTAATTTTATGCTAAATTCTTTATCCTAGTAAGCAGAGGCTGTCTCCCACTTAGACTTTTAGCAGTGGATAAGATTTTAGGAAGACAAAATATATGATTCTTTTTTTTTTTTTTTTTTTTTTGGTCAGTTTAGCCTTGAATAGGTTGGGATTACAGAGAAGCAAACAGATATATGCAAAGAAAGGAAAACTTTTTCCTTGTTTGTAGAAATGTGTTGTAGTGAAAACTAATTAGATAATACATTTGTAATTGAAATGTAGTATCTTTGCTGTAATATTCCAAATTATGGTTTGAAGATTTTTGTAAATGCTGAAATAGAAGAATGAGAATGTGAACCTGCCACTGTAATTCTTTGTAAAGGTGCTAACTGAAAGCACTGGGCTCTATAATTTGAAATGTTAGCTCCTAATTGTCCTGGGAAAATTGAGATATGAATAATAGCATTTGTGATCATAAATCCAAATTTGATTTTGATCTGAAACTAAAGAATAATGTAGTCTTATTTAAAGTGATATGTGTTCTATTAAGATAATTGTGATAGTTGAATCTCTTTAAGTAGACCAGACCTTAATGGAAAATACACTTAATATTTGGCATTAAGGTGATATGCTTAGAAACTATGAATAAGAACTAAAATTATCAGTACTCTATACTGGTCTTTTAAATGTGATTGGCATAAAATGCCAAATTTATAGATGGATAAAGTGATTTACCATATGAGATGATTTGGATATGAATTAAACTGAATTGACATTATTTGACTAGCAAAAATAGTTTTGTGAAAAGTTTTAAAAATTTATATGTTACTGTTTTTTAAATTTTTCTTGTATTAATTTAGGGGAAATCATTGTACAAGAAACACTTTCATTTGAAAAGCAATACCCAGAGAATGATATAATTTTATCATTAAGAAATTGAGTGCTATGTTTCTATTGGGCTTATATCCCGAAGAAATCATAAAGGAAGGAAAAGGCCCCACATGTGCAAGAATGTTTGTGGCAGCCCTTTTTGTAGTGGCTAGAAACTGGAAACTGAATGGATGCCCATCAGTTGGAGAGTGACTGAATAAATTATGGTATATGAATGTTATGGAATATTATTGTTCTGTGAGAAATGACCAGCAGGACGATTTCAGAGAGGCCTGGAGAGACTTGCATGAACTGACGCTGAGTGAAATGAGCAGAACCAGGAGATCATTATACACGGCAACAACAATACTATATGATGATCAATTCTAATGGACATGGCTCTCTTCAACAATGAAATGTTTCAAATCACTTCCAATTGTTCAGTGAAGAAAGCCATATACACTCAGAGAGAGGGATGTGAAATGTGGACCACAACATATCATTTTCATGCTCTCTATTGATGTTTGCTTGCATTGTGTTTTCTTTCTCTGATTTTTCTTTCTTGTAGATACGATTTTTCTTGCACAAAAATGATGTGTGGAAATGTGTATACATATATTCGATTTGTCAAGTATTTTAACGTAATTAACATGTAGTGGATATCCTGCCATCTAGGGGAGGGGTGGGGAGTAGGAGGGAAAAATTTGTAACAGAAAGCTTTGTAAGGGTTAATGTTGAAGAATTACCCATACATATGTTTTGCAAATAAAAAGTTTTAATATAAAAAAAATTAAAAAGAAATTGAGTGCTACAAGAGAACATTGTTCATAGTAACAACATAGTCTCAGGACTATATGATGATCAACTGTGATGGATTTGGCTCTTTAATGTGATGATTCAAGCTAATTCCAATAGACTTGGGATGGAAAAATGCTATCTACATCCAGAGAGAGAATTATGGAGACTGAATGTGAATCAAAGCATAGTATTTTCACCTTTTTTGGGGTGTTTTTTGCTTGTTTTTTTTTGCTTATGTTTTTTTTCCCTTTTCATCTTATTTTTCTTGTACATGACAAATATGGAAATATGTTTAAAAGAATTGCACATATTTAATCCATATAAGATTGCTTGCTGCTTGGGAAAGTGGACGTAAGGGAGAGAGGGAGAAAAATTTGGAGTACAAAATTTTACAAAAATGAATGTTGAAAACTATTTTTTACATGTATTTGGAAAAAATAAAATACTAGTGAAAAAAATTAATTGCTCTTTTGAGAGAGACTATTGTTGCTGTAGTTTAAAAACACTAACATGTATTTAATTTGGTATATAAGTTAAAAAAATAGCGTAATAACTTGGAGTTTGGGAAGGTACCACTGACTGTAAATATCTGAGAAGTGATTTGGGGACTTGCCAGATTTTGACACCCCAGGATCTTTATAGTCTTAGCAAAGTCACAAATTTTATCAACTCTGTGTGAGAGAAGTTGAGGAGGGAATATTGTTTTTCTTTTTTTTCCTCTCTTAATATTGTTCTATGTTGGAATGTTTGTGAAAGATGGTTGTTATATTAATTTTAATAATAGATTATGTGAAAACCATTATAGCTGTAATTGATGTTTAGATAATTGGTCTCTGTTTGCATTACTTATTACCCCTTAGGACATTGTAGAGGTGCTATGCTTTTTCTTTTTCTTTCTTTTTTTATTAAAAGCTTTTTATTTACAAAACATATGAGTGATTTTTTTACATTGACCTTTGCAAAACTTTTTTTTTTGTTCCAAGCTTTTCCCCTCCTTCCCCCCATTCCCCACCCCTAGATGACAGGTAATCTAATACATGCTAAATATGTTAAATTATATGACAAAGAGGAAGGAATATTGTAAAGTTCTAAAATAAATGAAGTGGTTTAATGAGAAAGTAAAATCTCTTATAACTGAAGTAAAGGGACTAATAGATTTCTTTTATAAAAAGTGATTTTTATTTAATAGGTTGTTTGGCCATTGCTTATGAAAATTATGAAAATACAACTGGAATGGTATGAATCAAAATTATATCTTTGAGCTGACTTAGTATACACAAATCCCAGTTTTAAAGATTTTATTTTGTCTTTAGGAATTAGTATCCAATATTTTCAAAGATGGATTCTATTAGCCTCCCAGCTAACTTTGGCCAGTGTTTTGAATGAACTATAATGTATTCATTATATGTGTGCAATTATAGAATGCGATTATTTTCTTAATTTCTAATTACTGATATCTGTTTCAGCATGGATTTAAACCAGAAAAGAAAACTGTACGTGCTTATTGTTAATTGCTGTTGCAGTTTGTATCTCATGAAATTTTCTCTCTGGGTTCATGTTCTCCCACAAATTGGATTTTGGTTGGCTCCAGGTTCTTTGATTCTCTTCTTTTGAGAAGGATGGTGTCTATTGACAATTTTAGTTTTAGATTTTTTCCCCTATATTTTATCTATATATTTTGCTTTTACAATCACATTTGTTTGCAGACATATCCATCCCTATCTCACCTACTCACTTATTTAGTGAGCCTTCATGATGTCATGAAATGCCATAATCTTTGAATGATTTAATTTGGAAGTTAATAGTAGGGAGTGAGTTACAAAATATTACAAATGAAAAAATATGGAGGACTTATTGATCACCCAGTAAGAACTGATGAATAGCCTGAATATTCACTGGTGTTGGCAGAGTCCTAAAAGGACTAAAAGAGGGCATATTGAAAGGAGTTGGAAGATTTGTGAGAGGATATGGCCAATGATCACACATAAGGACAGGATGGATGAGTTGAGAAGTATATTTTGAGCCAGTGACGATACTGAGAGCACAAATGTAGTATTAAGCTTGGGAATCATGGGTTTTGAGAATCCCCTTTCTTCTGTTTCATAGAGTCATAAAATTTGAGTTTGTCCAAGCATTTATATGAATGGAATCTTCAATATAAACTACCCAGAAGTGAACTTTCAGACTTACTACTTGTTTAGCCTTGGATATGCCATTTACTCTCTCTAGATTTCACCTTATCTCTAAAATTGAAGGTTGGATTAGATAAGGTATTACAACTCTACATCTGTAGAACATAGTAGGGAATAAGCCTCAAGGATCTTGGATGTAGTTTAGGATTCCCAGATTTAAACAAACTATCATGTGTACTCTGAGCAATGCAAACAAATTTGATAGTGCCTATATCAGCAAGTTTCTTCTGTTCAAGCACATGTCTACTTATGTAACTACCTTTCATGCACACTTGTCTGTTCTGTGCCTTGGAAAGTTGCCTTTTTTGTTTGTTACTCAATAAAAAGTGGCTGGCCTGGGGAGGGAAGGAGCTGAAGCTAGAGCTGTCTCCCCCCACCTACCTCCTTGGTGATAGCCTTGTGATAAAATACCTGGTGTCCTTTTCTTTTGTCTCCTGCATCCAAAGAATCTGGACCAGAGCCCTGGGTCTAACTTCTATGATTCTATGTTCATAACAAAGTTTAAAAAGGGAAGAGAAAAAAGTAATTCAATAAAATTAATCAATACTTCAACCATTTCACATCTATGGCTCTCCCATCTTTGCGATGAATAGAAAGAGGTGAATTTTTTCAACTCTTCTTTGGGGTCAAATGTGGAAGTTTTGTAAAAATTTTGTAATTTTTTTGTTTGCTTCTGTGGTTAGTTTTTAAAAAATTAATTTTCTCATTCTGTGATGAGTGGAATAGCCTGGGGCTGCTCTTGAGTTATATTTGACCACTGGGCCCTCAATAGTCAACTTTAGTTTTACTGCTTCAGTCTTCCTACTATATCCTAGTTATCCTAAGTTTCACTTATTAGTGAACCATAGTCTTGGTTAAGTTTACTTTGCTTTGGAACTGTTACTCTTCTCTTCCTGTGTGTAACTCTTTCTTCCTGTGGCAATGACTCCTCACTAAGAGCTCACTTACCTTCAGGCCCAGATCTAATTCTTTCAATGAATGCTGAATTTCTCTGATAAGGAGGTTCATTCGTTCACATTCTTGGAAGGTGACCACAATGTAAGGGTTACGTTCTTTCACCCTAGCCATCAACTCTGCCATGTTAAACTCTTCAGTTATTCTCTCTAATATTTCATCCAGAAAGGCTTTTACCTGCCCCAAAAGAAGAGACACAGAATCAATATTGGACTAGAAGTCTAACAAGGGTATAGGCCCCACTTGAGTAAATTAAAAAAAAAATTAAGGTGATTGATTTTGTTTTATTTTTTTTTCCTTGTAGTTTTTGGCTTGACATTTGACCTAGGGATGGTCATGCATAAGTCTGGCAGTAATGACAGCTCTCATTAATATTATTTTATGGTTATAGAATACCTTTACTCTTCTAATTTAAACCTTACAATAACAATACTATCAAGCAGGGAGTGTGCACAATATTGTCATATTTCCATTTTATTTTAAATGAAGAGTTTGGGGCAGCTAGGTGGTGCAGTGGATAGAGCACCAGTCCTGAAATCAGGACGACCTGGGTTCAAATCTGGTCTCAGACACTTAACATTCTCTAGCTGTGTGACCCTGGGCAAGTCACTTAACCTCAATTGCCTCAGCAAAAAACAAAAAACAAAAAAAAAAATGAAGAGTTTGAAGTTAAGAGAAGTTGTGATTGGTATGAAATCATGGTCCAAGTAACGGCAGAGGTAGGACTTAAATTAAGGTATTTGCTACCGGGTCTAGGACTTTTTCTACTACTTCACACTGCCTGTTTGGGGAGATGGTTGATAAGCATTAGAATGCCTATATGAGTTTATGTCAAATTAAAATTGAGAAAGATAAGATTTTTATCCTATTTTTCACTCCTGTCACTGACAGCACAGAAATACTATTTCTAGGAAAAATGCTGATGCAAAAACCCTTCTCATACTTAGAAGGGAGCCTTTTGGTCTGTCATAGCAAAAAATGGGAATAGAGTTTAAATGACACCTGGAAGCTGTTACTGATGATTAGAGAAAATTGCCAAGATTACATCACATTTCTGCTTCTAGAGCTGAATGTGGTGAAAACATCATAAATCTCTCTTTACCCATTTGAATATTATCTACAAGGAGATGCAAAAGACAATTTGGTGGGTTGTTCTAATTTGAGTAAATGGAGTTAAGCCCCATGAGTGAAAGCTCTTTGGTATGGTTGGGGGACTGGCAAGGCAGTTAGAAGAGAGAGAAAGAAAAGTGATTGAGGAAAATGTATTTCTTCTAAAATCTGGGTCTTAATAATCCTGAAAATCCAGGTTTCACAAATTATTAGGAATATCACCATGAAAAGCAGGAATCCAGATATGGTAAACTATCATTTAAAAAATCATCATTGTTCTGTTCTTCAAATAGACTTTTTAAATATTCAAAGAAGCAAGGCTTTATGTCAGCAGAAAAGCAGATTAAGGCCTCAGAAGCTTCAGAGAAAAACCATTCAGTATTCACTGAGTATTGATAGAGAAGGAAAGGGAAGTTAAAAAACAAACTTTTCTTGACTGAAAAAGAGATAACCATAGGATCAAACAGGCAGGAAAAGACAAGGAAAAGAAAGAACAGATATATAGTCTTCTATTTTGTAAAAGAAAAAACTCAGCAAACTGGCCATGGAAAGCAGAAACTCCAGAGATTCATGTATAACAAGCAGTTATTTTTATCCTTAAAGAAACTAATAGTGGATTGTAGCAGTATAGATAAACCCAGGTTAGCAGTAGATTTATCAGTAGCTATATAAAAAGGCAAGCAGTCCTTTAAGTCATTAGGACTTGTAAAGGAAAGCCAAGGGTTTGTTAAATACTGATTGAACCAGTTCCATGAGTTACACTAACTTATATTAATTTCTTTCTTTTTTTTGGGGGGGGGAGGTAGGGCAATGGAGTTAAGTGATTTGTTCAGAGTCACAGAGCTAATAAATGGCTGAGGCCAAATTTGAACTTAGGTCCTTCTGATTCCAGAGCTGGTACTCTATTAACTGCACCATCTAGCTGCCCTTCTTTTTTTCATTTCTTTTTTCAAACTTGTATGATGCAGTTCTTTACCTCTCCTTTGAAACTAGCAATTAAAATGTGTATTTATACATATACATAAAACTTATATAATTCATATACACAACACATATATAGTTAATATGTATCAGCTGTTTAGACAAAGTCTTAGAGTGATGCTGTGGATATAAAAGTCCCATGTAAGCCAAGAAGAGATAATAGGACTTGGGAAGGCATTAGAGATAGAAATGAGTGGAACCTACCATAGCATTGGAGCTAGAAGCCAGCTAGGAGCAGTTTCAACAATGATTTTTCATCTAAGAGTACTAGGACAGCTATACAAACTGTTTCATATTTTTGACAACTTTACAGAGTGGTCTGAAAAGAAGACTTGTTAGGAATGTGAGGAAACTGAACTACCATTCCTCCACTTTCTTTTTATTAATAAGCTTTGGCTTGTATTTGATTCTCAGGAGCTATTTTACTTTATACCAACTTCTGTTCTATAAAAACACAATCAACCCAGACATATTTTCTTGTGTTCCTTTGTAGTTTAAGTATGTAGCAAAACAGTTCTACTAGTTTTGATATTGATTAGGACATTAACTTCTGGTTGCAGGTTGACCTGGTCCATGGTTAGAAACTGTCTTACTTGGGGCATAAATTAGAAGATTTTTTTATGAAATATTTTCACTAGTTAGAAGCTCCCCAAAGCAGAAATTTAGAAGAGGGTTCAGGACCTGTCACTCTCTAAGACTAATGAACTTGATTTTTATTGTGATTCCCTGGCATTTTAAATACTAATAAGGACACTCTGACTTAGCAGTTCTGTAGGGGCAGCTAAATGGCACAATGCTTGGAGTCCAGAAGACTTATTTATCTTCCTGAGTTGAGTTTGTGACCCTGGGTAAGTCACTTAATCATGTTTGCCTCAGTTTCCTCATCTGTAAAATGAACTGGAGAAGGAAATGGCAAACTATTCCAGTATCTTTACCAACAAAACCTCCAAAACAGGGCCACAAAGAGTTGGAGACAATATCACAAGCACCTAGCAGTTTTATTGCTAGGACAGTTATTCTAAGAATATTTTTAAAAGGGAAGAAAAAGTCTTTGAAATATTTATAATTGCCCTATTATTAAAAGAAAAACAGAAACAAGAAACAATTTACTTGTTCATATATTGGGGATAAATGGTGAAATAAACTGTGGCATATAGTACCCCATTATTATTATACAGTTAAATGAAAAAATACCTTATATGTAATGCATAAAAAAAGATAAAAAGAAGGCAGAATTAGAACATACAAAGACTATAATTATGCTTAAATGGGTCACAAGGCTATATAGTTCTCTGACCTTCTCTGTCATGCCCCAGAAATCTCTTCAACCTGTAAAATCACTTCAGTCCTAGAACTCACACCTTACTAATATCTTCTGCTTCTAGGACCCTCCCATTTTATTGGAGAATGGAAGGATCTTCCCAGAACCTCCATTTAAAGAAGGCGCCCAAGTTCTGTTCCAAAAAGACCATATGGTCTCTTTGTTTCCCACCAGATAGCATTTCCTTGTACTTACCTCTCATGGGCTATGTCAAAGCACCTTCTCTCCTTTCCTCTCTCCTTGCTTCAGTTTCCTTTCATAAATTATCTTCTGTTTTAGAATGCAAACTCCTTGAAGGGCTGGACTATCTTTCTTTTTTTTTTTTATATATATATGTATTCCCAGAATTTAGTACAATGTCTAGAACATAATAAGCACCTAATAAATGCTTTTTGATTGACTGATTCTTTTATGTGTTCCCTTCAATAATGAAAATGACAGTCCATCCATGTTTGCCCAGATAATGCAACTATATCTTCCATAAGTTTTATAGAATGGGTTCATTCAACATGCTGGGAGAAATTATATATCAAACAGTAAAAAGATTAAAAGTGAATAACAAAAATATTTTGTTAAAGCTGTCATTATCAAACATGATTTTGCTATAGAATTCAGTTCTATATTGTTTTGTATTTGTTGAGAATGTCATTAAATTTATGACACAAATAATTACAAAAAATAAAGAGTTCTACGTTGGGAGTAGAAAAAAGCCTATGTTGATTGGATTGTGGAGTGAACAAAGAGGAGAATGTGTGAGCAGACTTAGTGGATATTAGTGCCTGAGTTTAGGGTCTGAGTAAGTAGTAGATATAAATTATGTACAAAAATATTTTATATTGTTTATATCTTTTTTTTTTTTTTTTTTTGCTGAGGCAATTGGGGTGAAGTGACTTGCCCAGGGTCACACAGCTGTTACGTGTCTGAGACCAGATTTGAACTCAGGTCCTCCTGACTTCAGGGCTGGTGCTCTATCCACTGCGCCACCTAGCTGCCCCCATATTGTTTATATCTTAAGGAGAATTATATCCAGAATCAAACTCTATTTCAATCACTCTTTGTATCCCCAAATCAATTTACTTAAACAATTCCTAGCAAGAAAACAAAATTGCTCCCACTATTTACCTTTTCCTCTCTTGTTACTCTTCCTCCATTTCCATCCCGACTGTCTCGAGGCTGCATCTCTAGCACTGTGCGGAAGAGCTTTTCTGAGGTCTGGGTCAGAAAGCCAATCTCAGCATTGGGGTGGAGCCCATAGAGGTATGGTGACTCTGCAGGTAGCATGTCATCAATGTACTGAAAAAAAAAGAATATACTCATTATATGATGAAACCAGGGATATACTATTTTTTTTCTCCCCAAGTGATTTGACTTTTGAAGAGAAATTAAAAAGTCCAAGTAGTTCATAGGAAGCATACTATGCTTTAGGTTTGTAATGCTTTCATTAAACCAGAGAATGTCCTCTGGGAAAACAGAGTAATGAAAAATTATATTGCGTACTTGTGCTTTAACTTTTCTCCATTTGCCGATCAGTTATGAGTATTGAAATGCCTTCCAAATCCTATCTTTATTAGTATCTCCAAAATTTGTCTCCTGCTTCTCCCACTTCATATTCCTACAATAGATATTCTAACTTAGCTAATAATCTTCATATTGATTATATTATTTCCTTCCAATCAATCATATTAATAAGCATAACTGGTCTCATTACTTCTTTCAAATAGAAGGAAAAGAAATGGAAGCAATGTCAGATTTTGTAGTCTTGGGCCCAAGGATGAAATCTATGGCAATAAGAGTTAGACAAAAAGGAAAACTGGGTACCGCAGAACCAATGCTTTCAAATTGTGGTTCTAGAGAATTTTGAGATTCCCTTGCACAGCAAGGAGATAAAAAATTAATTCAGGGGGCAGCTAGGTGGTGCAGTGGATAGAGCACCAGCCCTGAAGTCAGGAGAACCTGAGTTCAAATCTGGTCTCAGAAACTTAACATTCCCTAGCTGCGTGACCCTGGGCAAGTCACTTAACCTCATTTGCCTCAGCAAAAAAAAAAAAAAAAATTAATTCAGGCTACTCACTGGAGGTAAAATACTGAAGTTGAAGCTTAAATATTTTGGCCACATAGTGAGAAGATAGGACTCATTGAGAAAACCCATACATTTCTACTGAAAAAGACATAGTTTTTATTTTATGGGCCTTTATTGGCAAAGTGATATCTCTGACTTTTAGTATGCTGTCCAGATTTGCCATTGCTTTCCTTCCAAGGAGCAAGCGTCTTTTAATTTCATGGGTGCAGTTGCTATCTGCAGTGGTCTTTGAGCCCAAGACTATAAAATATGACATTGGTTTCATTTCTTCTCTATTTTCCAAGAAATGATGGGACTAATTGCAAAGATCCTAAATTTGTTTGTTTTTTTGATGTTAAGCTTCATAACAACTTTTAGGCTCTCTTCTTTCAGTCTCATCAGGTGAGTTTCTCTTTACTTTTTGCTATCAAAAAAGTGGTGTAGATAATAGCACTATATTATCTACTTAGTTGAGATATTTGTCCCAGCAATCTTAATTCTGGCTTGTAATTTAAAATGGATTAACTTTTGTAGTCAATAAGAGGATGAGAAAAGAATAATAGGGTATAATGCCCAAAATGAAACAAGGATGTCTGTTCAAATCCAAAGCAACTCATTCAACATCATATAAAACAAGTCTATGTTCCAACCACCAATGCTGCAAAGTTCAGAGTTGGTCAGTTCTTTGAAGATCTACAGTATCTTCTAGAAATAATACCAAAAAAAGATGTCACATTCACCATAGGGGATTGGAATGTAAAGTAAGAAATGAAAAGATGAAATAATAGGCAAGATTGTCCTTGAAGTGAAAAATGAAGTAGGGCAGAGACTAATGGAATTTGTCAAGATAACTTATTAGTCATAGCAAACATCCTTTTTCAATAACCCAAAAAAGTGATTCTGCACATGTGCATCATCAGATGATCAATATCAAAATAAGATGTATTACATTTTATAGTCAAAGGTGGAAAAGCCCTATACAGTTAATTAAAACAAGAGTTGGAGTTGATCATGGCTTAGATCATGAGCTTATTGCAAAATTCAAATTTTAATTAAAATAGGGAAAATCATAAGATTATATAGTATGGCCTAAATAATATCACATATGAATATTAAGTGGAAGTGATGAATAGATTTAAGGAATTAAAACTTGTAGATAGAGTGCATGAAGAACTATAAATAGATGTTCACAGAAAACAGCAACAAAAACATTTCAAAGAAAAATAAAAGCAACAAAGCAAAATGATTGTCTAATGAAGCTTTAGAAATAGCTCAGGAAGGAAGAAAAATAAAAGGTAAAAGAAAAAGGGAAAGATACATTCAACTGAATTCAGAATTCCAGAGAATAACAAAGTAAGATAAGCTTTTCTTTTTTTTTTTAAATACATTTTTTTATGAATCATGTTGGGAGATAAAAATCAGAAAAAAAGAGAAAAATTACAAGTGAAAGTTAAAAAAAAACAGAAAAACGTGCACATAGCTTGTGTTGATTTACATTCAATCTCCACATTTCTCTTTCTGAATATGGATGGTGTTTTCTATCCAAAGTTTATTGGGCTTGCCTTGAATCACTGAACCACTGAGAAGAATCAAACCTTTCATAGCTGATCATAGAACAATCTTGTTGTTATTGTGTATAATGTATTCCTGGTCTGGCTTGTTTCACTTAGCATTAGTGCATGTAAATATTTCCAGGCCTTTCTAAAATCAGCTTGTTCAGCATGTTTTATAGAACAATAGTATTCCATTACTTCCATATGCCATAACTTATTCAGCTATTCCCAAATTGATGGGCATCTACTCATTTTTCAATTCCTTAACACCACAAAAAAGCTGCTACAAACTTTTTTTTTTGCACATATGGGTCTTTTCCCCTCCTTTATGATTTCCTTGGGATACAGACTCAGTAGTTTGATAGTTCTTTGGATATAGTTCTAAATTGCTCTCCAGAATGGTTGATCATTGGGGGCCACAGACAGCAGATAGCATGGGCAGAGTTCTGAGGACACTCAGAGATGCATTCTGCCTGAGTCCGCCCCTCAGGAGGGCGGGGATGGTATTGAGTATGCCTGAGTAACGAGGAAGAGCCTCCTCACCCCTGTTATACTGTGAATGGGGGTCCTCCCTTGGATCATGTGAAGTGGGTAAACAGGTACTAGTGAGGAGGCTCTTCCCTCCTGGACCACGTGGAGGAGGGGATTACCCTCCTGGATTACATGGAGTAGGGGATTATATAAGAGAGTAAACAAAGATGCCAGGGGATCCATCTATCTGCTTTAGGGAAGTATCAGCATTGGGGCACTATCCACGCTTAGGCAGACTGCCAACACGCTGCCAGGTAACATCTAGCATTGCCACGTAATAGGGAATTTCAGTTTGTGATATCGTGAATAAACACAGACCTGCTGTGAGCCAGCCTTTGGTATCTCCGGTGTTCTGTGGGGATAATTCCCTGCTTTAGAGTCGGAGACGTCCGAAGACCTGGGAAATAGGTAAGAAACCAGTTGACTCCCGTTGAGGTGAGCGACTGGGAGTCTGCCCCCCGACTAGGAGAGTGGTGGGTAGTTTAGGTCCCCCGCCTAGGTGGGCGTGCTGGACTTAATGGTTGATCATTTCACAACTCCACCAACAATGCATTAGTGGGGGCAGCTAGGTGGCGAAGTGGATAGAACACCAGCCGTGAAATCAGGAGGACCTGAGTTCAAATCTGGTCTCAGACACTTAACATTCCCTAGCTGTGTGACCCTGGGCAAGTCACTTAACCCCAATTGCCTCAGCAAAACCAAAAAAACCAAACAATCCATTAGTGCCTCTGTTTCCCCACATCCTCTCAACATTTATCATTATCTTTTCCTGTCATCTTAATCAACCTGAGAGGTGTGAGGTAGTACCTCAGAGTTGTTTTAATTTGCATTTCTCTAATCAATAGTGATCAAGAACATTTTTTCATATGATTGTAGATGGCTTTAATTTCTTCAACTGAGTATTGTCTGTTCATATCCTTTGATCATTTATCAATTGAGGAATGACTTGTATTCTTATAAATTTAACACAGTTCTTTATATATTTTAGAAATGAGGACTTTGTCAGAAACACTGTAAATTTTTTCCCAGATTTGTACTTTCCTTTTAATCTTATTTGTGTTGGTTTTGTTTTTGCAAATACCTTTTAATTTAATAAAATCAAAGTTGTCCATTTTACCTTTCATAATGTTCTCTAGTTCTTTTTTGGTCACAAATTCTTCCTTTCTCCAAAGATTTGATAGGTAAACTATTCTTTGTTCTCCTAATTTTCTTATGGTATCAGCCTTTATACCCAAATCATGTTTTCCTTTGGACTTTACTTTGGTCTGGGATGTGAGATGTAGGTCTATGTCGAGTTTCTGACATATTATTTTGCAGTTTTCCCAGCAATTTTTGTCATATAGTGAGCTTTTATCCCAGAAGCTGGACTTTGGGGGTTTATCAAACATTATATTGCTATATTTATTGATTATTATGTCATGTGTATGTAGCCTATTCCATTGATTCACGACTCTTTCTTAGCCAGTACCAATGGTTTTGAGGACTGTTGCTTTATAATAAAGTTTTAGGTCTGGCACTGCTAGGCCATCATCCTTCGTATTTTTTTCATTAATTCCCTTGATATTCTTGTCAAGCTAAGTTTTTCTTAAATGAGTAATGCAAAGAAATAGAAGAAAACAATAGAATGTAAAAGAGAAGAGATCTCTTCAAGAAAATTAGAGAGTTCCATGATAAAAGATCAAAATTGTAGGTTCCTCACAGAAGAAGAGATCAAGAAGAGATGTCAAGAATACACAAAAGAACAACACAAAAAGATCTTTGTATGATGAACAGCTGTGAATGACAACTATTTTTTGCAATACAAAGATTCAAGAGAATCCCAAAGAACTCATGATGAAAAATGCTATCTATATCCAAAGAAAGAATTGATGGTGTCTGAATACAAAGTTAAGTGTACTATTTATCACTTTCTTTCCTTTTTCCCTTTTTGGTTTGAGTTTTCATCTACAAAATGACCAATACAGAACTATGTTTTATAGGATTACACATGTATAATGTGTATCAGATTGCTTTCCCTTTCAGGGATAGGGAAGAAAAGGGAAGGAAGGATAAATTTGAACACAAAGCTCGAATTTAAAAAAAAATATGTAATTGGGGTAAAAATGAAATATTATTTACTTACTTAAAAAGGAAAGAAAGTTATTCACATCACCAAAAAGCACAAGGGCATGGTTACTGATCATTCCTGGAGAATGAAATCACACAAATCTTAGGAATCATGCTAAAAATAAAACTAGTGAAGGGATGGAATTGAAATCCTAAATGATGATGCTATTAAATATCCTGTACTCAATATGTTAGCTAATTTGGAAAACTCAACAGTGGATACTGGTTTGGAAAAGATCAGTATATGTCTCAATCCAATGGACAATGACAAAGAATATTCATTATTGAACACTTATTCTCATTTCATATGTCAGCATAATTATGCTTATGATTCTGTGAGCTAGACTTCAGCAATATGTGAACCAAGTAATACTGGAAGAGTAGGTAGGTTTTCAAAAAAGCAGAGAAACTTGAGACCAAATTGCTTGGATTTTATTCACTGAATTATAGAGAAAGCAAAGGAGTTCCAGAAAACACACACAAACATCACTTACTTCTGTTTTATAGACTCCTCTAACACTGTTGACTATGTAGATCACAACAAAATATGGCAAGTACTCAAAGAAATAGGAGTGCCAGATCATTTTACTTGTTTCCTAAGGTACTTGCATGTAGACCAAGAAGCAGCAGTTAGAACTGAACATGGAACAACTGATAGATTTAATACTGGAAAAGTAGTACAAGACGATTGTATATTGTCACCTTGTTTATTTAACTTATAGGCAGAATACATCATGTAAAAAAACCTGGGATGTACTGTCCCACAAAGATATATATTGTCATGGGGAAAAAGTAAATTCATACTTCATGAGCCCTGGGCTCATGCTATTGTACTTAAAATCAGTCTTAGCCCCATAGCCCAGTACCTATTTTTTCTAGTTATTTTGAGTCATATCAGCCCTGGAACTCAAACCTCTTCAGCAATCTCTGCTCCTGGAGTTCTACTCTCCTTGGGATTGGAAAGGGTGGAAGTTGAACAGTAAAGAGTTTCTCCCAGGTTCTTCATTTAACAAGGGGATCAAGGCTAATTGTTTCCTCAACTACCCAACTGCACTCCTCTGGGATTCACCATGTCCACACACTAGGCATCTTTCCCCTTTCTCTATGTTTCAACTTCTCTACCATTAGATTGTGAGCTTCTTGAATGTAGGGACTGTCTTTTTTCTTTCTTGGTATTCCCAACATTTGATACAGTGGTGACACATCAAGCATTTAATAGTTATTGAATTATGAGTATTATTTTAGTGGCACAAACCAGGTCTCCTATATTTTTGTAGTCTCATTGGATGCTGTTAGGCAAACAATAAGGAAGCATTTACTAAAAACTTGTTGACTGACATTAAAACACATCAAAACTCTGGACAATGTAGTAATTGCAGTGCCAGTCAGTGAAGTGTCAGGGATTTCATGCATTCCTCTCAGTTGAAAGGTAGTGTAAATAATGGGTGCAGAATGAAGTATTTTATGATATTACCAATGCAATGATTTGTTTTTTGTTCTTTTTTTTTTTCCTTTCTTTTTTTGCTGAGGCAATTGGGGTTAAGTGATTTGCCCAGAGTCACACAGCTAGGGCATATTAAGTGTGTGAGATCAGATTTGAACTCAAGTCCTCCTGATTTTAGGGCTGTGCTCTCTCCACTGCGCCCCCTAGCTGCCCCCAATGATTTGTTTTTTTAAAGGTGTTCTATTGAGATGAGGATACCATTGGAAAGTAATAATGATGAAAGAAAAGAACATAGGTAAAATATTTACATAAAATGCCTTTTCCTTTCTGAGTAACAAATTGGAATAGGAAATTTTCCTCATCAAATTAACTTGATTATTTTCTCTTCAAAAAAAAAAATAGGCTTAGAGTACATAAGGAATCTGGGTGTGCCTCAGAAACCTCTAAGATGGTGCTATTCATTGCCTATCCTCTAGCTTGGTGGTGTGAAACTCAAATAGAAATGGAAGGCCACTTATCTGTATATAAGGATCCTTGTTGTAGGACAAATAATTTTTCTATGTATCTAATCTAAATGATTAAAAATTTATTGTCTTTCCCTTTCTGTAACTCAGTCTCTTTTTATCCATAGATACTATTTTTAGAGCTTAATCATTTTTGCCATGGTCAGCAAGCATCAAGCAGGGGTAGAAGGTCCACAAAGTATTGGTCTATTGAAAAGTCTGAGGATGATTACTTTGAACTTAGCAGAAGGGAACTAAATTCTTTATTGGGAATTTACTTCTACTATGTCTTAGTCATTTTAAAAATTAAAGCAATGAAATGCATTTCTCTGATATATTTGGGAATGAGAACATATACAGAAATGAAATCCTTGTGATAAAAATGAACTAATTTAAGATTAAGAATGAAATATAAAGTTAGGAATTCAATAAACTTTCTTAAGCAGGAAAAGAGAACTCTGAGAAAAATTGCAGCATGGCTCCAAAATGATTTTGAAAGTACTGCTGGAATATCCTAAAAACATTACGCTTTCCAGAGTATTTAAAGGCTGGAAAGAACCTTAGGAACTTTTTGATCTTACCTCCAAGTACTTTACTGTAAGGTAGAGGAAATAAACTCAGGGAGGTTAAGTTCACATAATACAGCCAAGGGGACTAGAAATGGGAAGATTACCTGGTGATAACTGTTGTAGTCCATACTGCTTGGAAGTGGGAATCCTGGAGCCAGAAACATTTCTCCTTCTAACATTTCTGGTTTAATGAATTCCTCCAGGTATGTTCTGCAGAGCCTCCTGTCCCAGTCATCTGTGATGTGGCCTCCATACATGATTTCACCAAAGAGATAGCGCAAATCATCATAGGGTACCTGAGAAGCAGTGAAGATTTCACCATAGGAATTAATGTGTAGATGAAATAGGTTGATGCCTAAAGAGTGTGATTTCAGGTACAATGAAATGTAGGGAATATTACAGCTTTGATAGCCCCCAAATTACTCACATTTCACCATTTATTTCCTCTCTTTCTACTAACATGTGATTGAATTCTATTTACTGGAGGAAGTTACACAACCGTGCTGACTCTACTAAAAATTTTACTCTCTAATTTCAACTATGGCCTCAACGCCACAAAATACTTTTTTACTCTTCCCTAATTGATTTACACATTCTCCAGGGCAGCTGTTCTTAATCTTTTCTTCAAGCTTTCTACAACTCTTTAACTCCTCATTCTCAGCAGAAAATACTAATTTATTCTTTCCTGAGAAAATAGAGGCCATTCAATATGAGTTCTTTCCTTTTCTTTATTCTACATACAAACTCTATTATGTTCATCTCCCATTATTTCTTTTGTTGTTCTTTAGTAAAAAGATGATCATTCCTACCAAAGCCAACATTTTTACTTAAACCTTGTATCCCATGCTCTCTCTCTCCCCTCTGGCAGATTGTTCTCCTCTGATATGTGAAGGAAATGCATTTATGAACATTCTGTACTTTGTTTTCAGTTGGCCAACTATTTGTCTGAAAGGCTTGGTGGTAGTGTTGACTTCGTAGCTGAAATTGTTAGCATTTTCAAAAAAGCCTGAATCAGCTCCAGCTCTCTCTCTTGGTATTCAAATTAGAGGAACAACATAATTCTTTACTCATGATTTTTGGTGAAGTAACCTGGGAAAGAGTTGTGGGGCTTTCTACTCCTAAGCCCACATCAATCCCCCAAAGCTGGGCCTGGGTTTTTGGTCTTGTTTATTTGTTATTTTCCATTCTAGGTGTGTGGCATGGTGACTCTAGCTTTGAAAGTTTCAAGGGCCAGGAGAGCAAAATGCAGGAATCTGGAAGTCAGAATCCAGGTTGGTTTTTATAGCTAGATCTACAAATACCCTGAGGAGCTAGGAATAAGGAAAAATTTTCAGAAGGGATCTTCAAGGCCCCAGTCCAGTGGAAGGACTCATTTGGCAGCAATATTGCCCTTTGAATGAACTTGATGGAACAAATGCCATGTAGGAACTGAGCTAAATAATGAGCCTAACTCTTCCTGTCAAGACTACTAAAGCTATATATATATCTTCTAATTTGTTTATTTTTTATATATAGGTAACATATCTTTCTGGAGCTTATTGAATGGCATATGTTGGGATTAATTTTTCCCAGATTGTTTTCTAATTTTCCCAATAGTTTTTACTGAATGGCAAACTACCCTAGTAGTTTATGTCTTTAGACTTATTAAAAACTATGTTACTGTGTTCACTTAACTTCTGGAGTTCCTAATATGTAATATTTGTCAACTTTCCTATATTTCTAATCCATGTCAAATAGTTTTGACTATTACTTCTTTTTTTATTTTTTATTAAAGCTTTTTATTTGCAAACATATGTATGGGTAGTTCTTCAACATTGACCGTTACAAAGCTTTCTGTTACAAATTTTTCCCCCTTAGTCCCCACCCCTCCCCTAGATGGCAGGAAGTCCACTATGTGTTAATTTTATTAAAATACTTGACATGTCCTATATATGTATACATATTTCCACATTTATCTTGCTGTGCAAAAAGAATCGTATCTACAAAAAAAAAAAAAAAAAAAAAGCAGAGAAAGGAAACCCAATGCAAGCAAACATCAATAGAGAGCATAAAAATTTTATGTTGTGGTCTACATTCAGATCCCTCTTTTTCGGTGTATATGGCTTTCTTTACTGAACAATTGGAACTGGTTTGAAACATTTCATTGTTCTCTGTTTTTGTTTTACCTGGTTTAGGTATCAGTACCATGTCTGTTTCATAAAAGGAATTTGGTAGGAGTCCTTCATTCCCTATTTTTTCAAATAGTTTATATAATATTGGAGTTAATTGGTCTTTAAATGTTTGGTAGAATTCACATGTAAATCTATCTGGTCCTGGAGATTTTTTCTTAGGGAGCTGATTAATGACTTTTACTATTTCTTTTTCTAAAATGGGACTATTTAAGTAATTCATTTTCTCTTCTGTTAATCTGGACAATCTATATTTTTGTAGATATTCCTCCATTTCACTTAGGTTATCAAATTTATTGGCATAAAGTTGGGCAAAGTAACTCCTGATTATTCCTCTTCATTGGTGGAAAGTTCTCCCTTTTCATTTTTGAGACTAACAATTTGATTTTCCTCTCGTTTTTCTAATCAAATTAACTAGAGGTTTATCTATTTTGTTGGTTTTTTCATAAAACCAACTTTTAGTTTTATTTATTAATTTAGTAGTTTTTTTACTTTCAATTTTATTAATCTCTCCTTTTATTTTTAGTATTTCAAGTTTGGTATTTGATTGGGGGTTTTTAATTTGTTCTTTCTCTAGCTTTTTTAGCTGCAAGCCCAATTCATTGATTTTCTCTTTCTCTATTTTATGCCAATAAGCATCTAGAGATATAAAATTTCCGCTTATTACCGCTTTGGCTGTATCCCACAAATTTTGGTATGTTGTCTCATTATTGTCATTCTCTTGGATGAAATTAGTAATTGTGTCTGTAATTTGCTGTTTCACCCATTCATTCTTTAGGATGAGATTATTTAGTTTCCAACTGCTTTTTGGTCTATTTTCTCTTGGCCTTATATTGCATGTGATTTTTATTGCATCATGATCTGAAAAAAATACATTTACTATTTCTGCCTTCCTGCATTTGACTTTAAGGTTTTTGTGTCCTAACACATGGTCAATTTTTTTATAAGTTCCATGGACTGCTGAGAAAAAAGGTAAACTCCTTTCTGTCTCCATTTAATTTCCTCCAAAGATCTATCATACCTAAGTTTTCTAGCATTTTGTTCACCTCCTTAACTTCTTTCTTATTTATTTTGTGGTTTGATTTATCTAGTTCGGAGAGAGCAAAGTTGAGATCTCTCACTATTATAGTTTTGCTGTCTATTTCCTCTTGCATCTCTCTGAACTTTTCCTTGAGGAATTTCCATGCTATACCACTTGGTGCATATGTTTAGTATTGATATTGCTTCATTGTCTATGGTACTCTTTAGTAAGATACTGTTTCCTTCCTTGTCTCTTTTAATTAGATCTATCTTTGCTTTTACTTGATCTGAGATCAGGATTGCTACCCCTGCTTTTTTTTTTTTTTTTTTTTTTGTCACCTGAAGCATAATAGATTCTGCTCCAGCCTTTTACCCTCACCCTGTATGTGTCTCTATGCTTTAGATGTGTTTCTTGTAAATAACATATTGTTGGATTCTGGCTTTTAATCCAGTCTGATATCTGCTTCTGCTTTATGGGAGAGTTCATTCCATTCACATTCACAGTTAAAATAACTAATTCTGTATTTCCTGCCATCTTATTTACCCTAGTTTATGCTTTTCTCTTTCCTATCGCCTTTCCCTCCTCCCTAGTATTTTGCTTTTGATACCCACTTCTCTCAAACAATCCTTCCCCTTTAGAGCCCCACCCCCTTTTTTACACCTTTCCCTTAATTCTTCTGTTTTCCCTTCTATTAGTCTGTTCCTTTTCTTTTCCCCCTTACCCTCCTGTTTCCTTATAAGGTCAAGACAAGTTTCTTTTTGATACCTCATACGTCTATTATTCCCTCAGAGCCAAATCTGATGAGATGAAGATTAACACAATTCTCATTTCCCTCCCTTTTTTCCTCTCAATCATTATAGGTTTTCTTTGCCTCTACATGTGATGTAATTTCCCTTATTTTATCTCCTTTTCCTCTTCTTCCAGGTTATCCCTTTTCTATTTATAGATTTAATATTTAATATTTATAGATTTAATATTTAATATTTCTATTTCTTTTCTATTTCTATTTCTTTTTTCAGATTATCATATTATAATAATCATAAAATCACAATAATCATAATATCATAATAATCATAGTATAATCAACCCTCATTCTATAAGTATCCATAACATAAATACAGTTTTCAAGAGTTTTTTTGTTACCTTTTTATATTTCTCTTCTGTTCTGTGTTTATAGATCAAATTTTTTGTTCAGTTCTGGTCTTTTCATTAGAAATAGGTGAAATTATCCTATATCATTGAATGACCATCTTCTTCCTTGGAAGATAATGCTCATTTTAGCTGGATAATTTATTCCTGGGTGTAATCCAAATTCCTTTGCCCTTCGGAATATCTGATTGCAGGCCCTTTGATTCTTTAAAGTGGAAGCTTCTAGGTCCTGGGTGATCCTAATTGTGGCTCCTCGGTATTTAAATTGTTTCTTTCTGGCTTCTTGAAAAATCCTTTCCTTGGTATGATAGTTCTGAAATTTAGCCATGATATTCCTGGGGGATTTAATTTTTGGGTTTCTTTCAGGAGGTGATCGGTAGATTGTTTCAATAAGTATTTTGCCTTCTGATTCTAAAATATGATTTCCTGGAAGATAGTGTCCAGGTTCCTCTTTTCATCATGGCTTTCAGGAAGCCCTATAATTCTTAGATTGCCTCTCCTAGATCTATTTTCCAGGTCAGTTGTTTTTCCTAGGAGATATTTCATGTTTTTTTTTCTATCTTTTCATTTTTTTGTTTTTGTTTGATTCTTGAAGTCTTGATGAGTCATTCACTTCCATTTGTTCGATTCTAATTTTGAATGTCTTATTTTCTTCAATTACTGTTTTTAGTTCCTTTTGCAATTGACCAATTACATTTTTTTTGTTCATTGCATTCTTTTCCCATTTTTTCCATTTAATTTTGCAGCAATCTCATTTCGTTTCCCCATGTTTCTTCTAACTCTCTTTTAAGATTCTTTATGCAATCTTCAAAGAAAGTCTTGTGGCATGGAGTCCAGTTTATGTCTCTCTTTGGGGCTTTTTTTGGAGTTGCTTTACCTTTTGGGACCTCAGGATTTTAGGTCTATTCTTCCCTCTCTTCTTAAAACCTGTCTATGGTGAGAGCTCTTTTTGGTTTTTTATTCTTTTTTTTTTTTTAAGGTGTGAGGTCTGTTCAAGGCAAAGGAGGGACAGCTGCTTTAATTTGCCCTGGGGCAGTTCTGCTGATTGAGTTATTTCAGGTGCTGGGCAGTTCTGCTGATTGAGTTATTTCAGGTGCTGATCAGTTCTGCTGATTGATTGATTGCTTTAGGGTGCTGTGTAACGGCAGCTAGGTCTGGGGCTCCTCAGGGGTTCAGTGGTTAACAATCTACCCCCCACAAAAGGCAGATTTTCTAAACCACCTGCTTACAATCAGGACAGATTGGCCTAAGAGGCCCACAGAAGACTCATAGGTGTGTGAAAAGCACAATGCTCCGACTCCTGTTCCAGCTCCCTGCTCCAATTCACTGCCCTGGACTCCCTGTGCTGCAGTCTGGATTCAGCAGACCACCCTCCTGCCCAATTAAAACAGACCTGTTTTGAAGTTCTTCCAGAGTATCTTCTGCTAGAAATGTGTTGTCCTCCAGATATTGTGGATGTTTTTACTTCACAATAAGTCTAGAGGCTTCATATGTTGTTGGTTTGAGGGAAGGTTAGAGGAGGTTACAGAGACTCCTGTCTGATCTCCGCCATCTTGGCTCCACCCCTGGAAACTCCCTGAAACATTTCATTGTTGAAAAGAACCATGTCCATCAGAATTGATCATCATATAGTATTGTTGTTGCTGTGTATAATGATCTCCTGGTTCTGCTCATTTCACTCAGCATCAGTTCATGCAAGTCTCTCCAGGTCTCTCTGAAATTGTCCTGCTTGTTGTTTCTTACAGAACAATAATATTCCATAACATTCATATACCACAATTTATCCAGCCATTCTCCAATTGATGGGCATCCATTCAGTTTCCAATTTCTAGCCACTACAAAAAAGGTTGCCACAAACATTCTTGCACATGTGGGCCCCTTTCCTTCCTTTAAGATCTCATAAGCCCAATAGAAACATTGCTGGGTCAAAGGGTATGCACAATTTGATAAGTTTTTGAGCATAGCTCCAAATTGCTCTTCAGAATGGTTGGATCCGTTCACAGTTCCACCAATGTATCAGTGTCCCAGTTTTCCCACATCCCCTCCAACATTGGTCATTATCTTTTCCTGTCATTTTAGCCAATCTGACAGGTGTGTAGTGGTACCTCAAAGTTGTCTTAATTTGCATTTCTCTGATCACTAGTGATTTGGAGCACCTTTTCATATGACTAAAAATAGTTTTAATTTCATCCTCTGAATATTGTCTGTTCATATCCTTTGACCATTTATTGATTGGAGAATGGCTTGAATTCTTATAAATATGAGACAATTCTCTATATATTTTAGAGATGAGACCTTTATCAGAACCCTTAAATGTAAAGATGATTTCCCAATTTATTGCTTCCCTCCTAATCTTGTCTGCATTGATTTTGTTTGTACAAAAACTTTTTAACTTAATATAGTCAAAGTTATCTATCTGGTTTTCAATTAAGAGTTCCAGTTCTTCTTTGGACATAAATTTATTCCATCTCCATAGGTCTGAGAGGTAGACTATATTACGTTCCTCTAATTTACTTATAGTATCACTCTTCATATCCAGATCATGAACCCATTTAGATCTTATCTTGGTATGTGGTGT
>JAJPUD010019213.1:0-26987 GCA_023553655.1 Myrmecobius fasciatus
ATCCAAAAGAATCTAATAAACACACAAAATATAAGGAATATTCTCTCCCATGTCCTTTAAGCAAAACTAAAATAATTAAGAAACAAGCCTGCATATAAGACACTTTGGTTCTTTATCCTATTCCAGTCCTATCTGACATTATACAAACTTTGGTCCTTTATCCTGTGGCTCTAAGTGTCTCTGTCTGCACTTCTGGTCTCTTTCCTTCTTAGGAGCTATTCGTAGCAGGCAATGCATATAACAGTCCTGAACTTGCTGATTTCACTCTATTTTACATCATGTAGGACTTTCCATATTTCATTAGAAGCTTCATGATTGTCATGTTTGTAACCTCACAGTATTCTTTTATATTGTTATTCCATAATTTATTCAACCATTTTCCAGTTGTTAGAAATGTCATTTATAACGGGGTATTCCCAGTAATCCTCCATGAAATCCTTTTTCATGATGTCTCCTTGTGACAGGAAGATGACTCAGAGTTGTTGTGGGCCATGCCAAAGGTGTACTAGCTTTGGCAGGTCCTAATGAGCTGGAAAGACTTCAAATGTAAGGCCTAGTGACAGACTGTGTCTATTGTCCAACTGAGATAAGTACAAGATAAACTCAGCTCTAGACAATTGACCACCTGCTATGAACCTTTTAGCCATGGTAACTCATGAAGCATGGAAGCATTGTTATCTGCCTTGACAGAGGGAGTGTTCCTACTGATGAGGTCACAAATCAAAGAATTAAAGTAACTTCAACTGCAGAGCAAGGGTGTTGGACCAAATGACCCCTGGGGTCCCTTCCAGTTCTAGATATATGATCCCATGACCCTTTCACTATGATCCTATGATCTGTAGAGAGAGCATCATAGAAAACTTGTATTGAATTTCCTGATGGATTTTACATACTCTTACATAAGAGTGATAACCTTTCTTTTCTTTTTTTTTAAATGAAACAAATGCTAAAGAAGATAAACATTTCCAAACTAGGACCAAAGAAGATTTTGTGGAAAACTATGAACCCATATTATATAAAAATTCATTATTATAATATTTTCAAAGTTATACTGCTATCTGTTTTCCTTCCTTCTGGGCATTGTTTTTTTTAAAGAATCAGAGAAACAGGTGTCTCTATTTTAGAGATGACTAATGGAGCTCATACAAACAATATGATTAGACCTCTGAAAGCTTTTTGAAAATGACTTCTTCTTATGTAGCAACAGCTTTTTTGTTGTGTTCCCCATCCTCTCACCAACCTAGGAGAACACAAATGTCAACTCAACACAAACACATTCATAAATCCCCATGAAAGATTAGCTTAGGAGTGTGTCTGTGTGTATGTGTCCAAATATCTCTTAACATTTGCCCTTTAAGAATCTGAAAAAGCAAAGAAATTAAATACAGGATCTCATCTGAAAAGGATGTTCCAGTAAAGCACATGCTAAAGGTACAAGTCATCACTTAATTGCTTTCCTTGGATTGTGCAGTCTTCTGTGTACCCTTTTGCTTTATCTGAATATTTGTTTTGGTCCCAGCTTCCCAGTTCTGGGTGAGGGGCACCTGATGATTTCTCCTTCTGCTGTCTTCCATGTCAAAGAAGTGTAGTTCAGTGAAAATAGGATGATCTAGATTTTAAAAAGGCTGTTGCACTTAGTAGCTGAGTATTCTTAAACAAGTCACTTTATTTCTATGAAGTTTAGATTCTCCATCTACAATTTGGTGAGATGCATTAAAGGTATCTCTGAGGTTATTTTACAATTTAAATATTCTTTAATTCTTTGAATCTTGCTGTTTTGTTTTGAACTTTGGTCCAGACTCTTAACATTGTGTTGCTTTTTTTTTTTTTTTTTTTTTTTGCTTCTTCTGCTTCTAGGATTCAGCACCCTACCTTGTAATACAATGTAAGCTACTATTAATATAGCTCTCTTAGAAATAGATAATTTATTACATTTGGTCTTGAGGCTCACTGGCTTGTATTTTGGGGTTTTTTTGACACACTTTTTAATTTTCCTTAAATTTGTCTTTATTACTTTTAGATCTTAGGCAGGTGAATAAAAGCTACCTTGCATTATTAACTAAATTTGTTAACATTAATGATTGGTTTTTGTTTACATTTTCTTCTCCTCCTGTTTTTCCTGACCCTACAATGCCCCATCAAAAAAAAAAAAAATAATCCTTCAAACAAGAAAAATTCCTTTTCAATTCTGAAAGCTCATGGGATTCAGGACAATGGACAGGTCATAATCAGAAAATTAGAAAATTGGTGTTTTGAGGGGTTCTCTGTCCAAGGAGCATGGGATCCAGAGCTATATCATGCAGTGGCTTGTTTTATAGATTAGATACTGAGATTCGAAGTTGTTGTTACGTTTGTCTAAAGCTACACAGTAGCAGACTCAGGATTTGAACCCAGGTATGGTAAATTAAGGCTGGTCCCAATGGACCATATTTGTCTTGTGTTTCTCTAGCATTATTTTTAAAGGTTTTGCAATTCTTGGGAAATGGCATCAAATTTGCCATTATGTGATTATTTATTATAGATGGGAGCAAATGCAATTATTATCTGGTTCTATTTCCTCATTTCAAATATGAGGAAATTCAGACTTATAATGGTTGAGGGACCTTCTCAAGGCTACATACTAGAAAATATGAGGCAAAACAATACCTGATTTAATTTTCCTCCTTATGATTAATCAGACAATAATGCATTATTTATCGAGTGGGTGACATCACACAGACAGGACTCTGTGAATATGGAATGACAACAACTGTCTACAGCTCCTACCACCACAGAATTTTAAGCTAGGTACCCATACCTCACACACAGACACTGGGAGGTAATCTTAGGAGTTTCAAAGGAACTCAGAGATCATTTCATCCCATCCCTCATTTTACAAATGGCTAAATAGACCCAGAAGCATTAAGGATTGAGGTATTTATCTAGCACAATGGATAGAGCAGTGGGCCTGGAATCAGAAAGATTGGGGTTCAAGTCCAGACTCAGACACTTATTGAATCTGTGACTCTGGTCAAGTCACTTACTTCTGTCTGTTTCAGTCTCTTCAAATGCAAAATGATGATGATTGTAGCTTTTACTTCACAGGATTGTTGTGAAGCCCACATGAGATTATAGTTGTAAAGCACTTAGCACAGTGCCTTGCAGCCCATAGTAGGAGCTTAACAAATACCCTTCTCCTTTGTCATTTACTCAAGGTCACTCAAGTAGGATTCCAAACTAGTTCTTCAGATTCTTTTCTCCTTAGCCAAAAAAGACCAAGGTCTCCTTCTGCAATCCAGGGCCATCTCAAGTTGTTCTGATCTATATCTTACAATTGGACCCATATGGCTCCAGAAAAGAAAGCAAGGCAAGTGACCTTGCACAGCTCTCCCTTACTTAAATTAAATTCACTTGCATGTTGTGCCATCACCTTTCTGATGTCATGTTCCTCTTCAAGAATGAAGGACAAACAGCAGCCTTTTTCTATGCTAAGGTCTCTTTGGTTTATGTAGTCAGGCCAGCTAAGCTATTCTTATCTAGCAATGTATTAGAGGAATTCTTTATATTATTAACTCTTATGGAATCAGTATTTCTGCTTCAAATACATATTGAAAGAATTGAAAATGTTTTAACCTAGAGAGAAAATGGCTGTAAATAATGGAATAGATATTACTGTTCTGTATTCACATTTGAAGGTCTGTCATATGAGAGATTAGCTCTATTCTGCTCCACCTCAGAGGGCAGAACTATGAGAAATGAATAGAATGGCAATAATAATAATAATAATAATTTGAATTAGTATAATAAATTAATGTTTGCAAATTATTTTTCAAATATTATATCATTCAAACTTAATAAGTTCAAGTTGGGAGGCAGTTTTAACTGAGTGAAAACAAGAATCAGCTTGGGCTAGAGCTGTCCAAAAAAGAATAGCAAGTGTATTTTGTAAGGTAAGTGAGCTCTCCTGCATTGAAAATCTTTAAACTGACATTAGTTACCTGTTTGATGGGAATGTTGTAAAGAATATCTATACTTTAGGTAGGGGTCAGATTAGATGGCCTCTGAAGCATTTTCCCAATCTGAGATTTGGAGGTCCTAAAACTCTGAGAAAAGGCAGGAAAAACCAGTAAAAGCAGATTACCTCTTGCCATCTTTTTTCTCATCCACTGAATTTTCTCTGAACCACTTTGGTATATTAGGGCTCTTTCCTTCCTATCAGTACATATTAGATTTGATCTTTCTTGTCTCTGTGCACCCACAAGGAAGATGACTCACCCAGAGGGCGCATGTTGTTCATCTCTAAGCATGTGTTTATCTAGATGACATCATCTGGGATGGAAGATGAATTTTCAGGTGAATTGCCACTGTCTATCATTTGCTACATACCAATATGCTACTGCTCTACATTATAGGAAAAATAATATTTATATGTCAAGTGGCATTCAATAGATGGCAAATGAATGACTAAACAATAATTGTTTTATTCAGCTTTATGACTAACAAACCAAAAATGGTGAATAAATATCCCTAAAAATACTGTTTTGAGCATCTTCACTGATGCATTGATTATGACTATCAGAAGTTTTGTAGTGGTAAGAAGACAATGCAGAAAGTTGATCTACTGCAGTAAGGAAGATATTTAATGTTATGGGAAGGAGGGAAGGAGGGAGATATTGTTCTATGATGGGAAAGTTGTCCTGTGAAATAATTTAAATAGAAAAAATATCTGGACTTTGATGTAAACCTATGTCTTTTTATTCAAATGTCAGTACTCTTTCCTTCAAGTCCCAGCCAATGGGCAAATTACCAAAGTATTTAAACAAAGAGTTCTCAAAAGAATTTCAAACTCTTAACAATCATGAAAAATTGCATTAAATTACCAATAATTACAGAGAATGCAAATCAGAGATTTTATCTTATGCCCAGAAAATTGGCAGAGATGACAGACGGTAGAAATATTCAATAGATTCCATATCAAAGAGGGTCTTGAAAGAGTGGGACAGTGAGACACTTAGGCTGTCAAGTGACTCTGAATTTGGAATTCTGAAAAGCAATTTGGAATTAGCATGCTAAGGAAGGTCCTGTGGGCATATACCTACAAGAGGTCAAAAATAGAAAAGAACATCTATACACTGAAATTTTTGTGGCAGCAAAGAATTGGAAACAAAGATACTCATAGATTGATGAATGACTAAATATATTATGTTTATATGGAATATTATTGTACTATAAAAAGCAATGAATTTGAAGAGTATGGAAGCATGAAAAATGGGGAATGATTTCATAAGCTCATAATATTTAAACCAAAGGGGACTTTAGGGGTAAGCTCAACTCTCTTCTCAAGATATAAAAGGGGAAACTGAGAGCCACATAGGTGAAGCAATTTGGCCAACTTCCTGTGACGGTAGTGAGTAGGAGAAGAGGAAGAAAACAAAGTGTTGTTATAGGCAATTCCCTAAATTAGACCACATCTTTACAGCCAGAAAAGTGAAAAGCATAAGGAATATTACATATATACACGCTGTGTCTATTGTTTGTTTATTTCAAGAAAGCAATGTGTTCTATAGAACAAAATTCAGCCTTAAAGGCTCTCTTCACATATGGTGCCTCCCAAGCACATGTTAAAATTAAAATTAAAGAAAACTCTATGACAAATATAACTAAGGAGATAATTTTGTTAAGTGATCCACTGATTGTCAACATAAAATGAATTGTCTAATAAAATGTCCCACCTATGAGCTATTAACATTGACAGAATGTCTTACATTACCTCAACCAAATCATTCAACTCCCTTCTCCATCTCCTCATTTGAAAAATGGAAGATTAGAAATGATCCCCAAGGCCCTTTCCAACTCTTAATTACCTACACCCATAAGCCAGGTTTCAGGTCCAAATACAGCCTGATTGCCACTAGATTCTGCTGACCACTGACTTCTAAAATAAAAGGGAATGGGAGCAAATAAGGTAAGGAAAGAACACTGAAGCTAAATGTCCAAATTTTCGAGTCAGTTTGAAGATCCATCAGAGCAGTTGGGAATTCAGGGGAGATGAGAAAGGAAAGCAGAGCAATAATTCATACCACAACTGGAGTGTTATGTTCATTTCTGGGCACCACAGTTTGGGAATGACATTGAAGAGTGATCCAGAGGATTTAGGACCTCAAATTTATTCCATTTAAAACATAATTTGTTTTTTTTAATCCACATGTTTAGATAAGAGAAGACTGAGGATGAATTGGAGGAAAAATGGGAACAAAGATAATTTCAAATATTTAAAAGATTGATTTCAGTGAGTCCTTTTTTTTTACTTTCAGTAACATCCAGGTGAAAGTTACCATTTCCTTCAATTATTTAAAAACATGATTCTCAGAAGTTCAAAGGCTTTACCAGACAGTCAGAGAGGTATATGATACCAAAAAAGGGAGAGTTACAAACCCTTCACTAGTCCAAACTCTTCTTTTTAGAAAGGAAGAAACTAAGATTTTGAGAGACACAATATAAGTTGTTCACAGTCTCACAGTAGTGACTGCCAGAAGCAGAATCTAAATTCAGATCAGAGGATCAGAGACTTTAGAGGTCATTTCATCCACCCTTTTTTTTATAAAATGAGAACAAATAGTCCCAGAGAGATATAATATAACTTGCCCGAGGTCACATAGATAGTGTTAGAAACAAGATTTGAATCTGTCATCTGACTCCAGAACCACTGCCCTTTTCACTGAGGCAACTGTCTCCATCTCTGACTTGGCTAGGCATGTGATCCTAGGCATGAAAACAATCAAAACTATTTTATTCACTCTTCCAATTAAACATGAAAGTGGATACCAGAAGATAGGAAGGGAAAAAAGTCTAGGCAGCAAAAAAAAAAGAAGAAGAAGAAGAAAAAGAAAAAAGAGAAAGAGAAAACATCTGTGGGACCCAGGAGCCTTCCTTTCTGCCTTTTCTGACACTGGCAAGACCTATGATTGATTCTGTAGGACTCTTCCTAACTTCTTATCAACATCAGTATTCAGCATCTAGTAGAAGAGCAGCTGAGGCTCAGGGAAAAGCTAACTAGGAGAAAGGTGGCAGGAAGGTGGAGGAGCTGTCCACTGGAAGTAATTGGAAGACCAAAAGCTACACTAGGAAAAGGAATCACCCTCCAAGTCATGTCTTGTGAGTGTGTGTGTTTTCATGCCTATATGTGCACACTTTAGGAAAACCACAACTGCATGTGGAGAATTTAATGGAGAAAGCAGACAGTAACAGAACAAAACACAGATATGCTCATGAGATCTAATAATATCCCACATTTGTACAATATTGAAGATAAAGTATTTTATTTTCAATCCTGAAACTGATATTGCAACTATTGATATCCCTATTTTATAAGATGAATAAACTGAAGTTTTGAGAGGTCCAATGAATTATCCAAAGGGAGAGTGTTCCAATTAGATAGATTGTTTTTGAATACGGGAGCTCTATCTGAGTGGAAATGGAAGACTCTTCTTGGGATTCAAGGATATAAGGTGGGAAATAAAGGATAAAAAGCTAATTGAAATCTGGGGAAAAAAAGAAGCTGAATGTAAAGATAAAGAAAACTAGCTTCATGGAGTTGTGTAGGATTCTGCTCTAAGGGAAAAATAAGAAAAGTTAAGTTATCCCAATGGACACTATGACTATCCAAAACTAGGCCCAAAACGGGTCTACTTAGGATAATAAAAGGCCTAATCAAAAGGAAAAGGTCCATTTATAATCCTAGCAATGATTCTCCCAGCTTGCCTTCCAGGGTGTTTACAGTTATTCTCTCAGTCTAAGCCCACTTAACTACTAAGTACTCTTCCCAACTCTAACTTCTCTTCCTCTCTTCTCCTTCTTTCCTCCTCTCTCCTCCTCCCTCCTTCCCAGAATAATTTTTTAAATAAATCTGACCATGGCACTCTATTCAAAAATCTTTAAGGACTCAATATTACCTAGAGAGTAAAGTAAGAACTTCTTTTCCTGGCATTGAAGGGAATATATAATGCATTATCTTCTCTCTCTCTTATTTTTCTAGTCTTATCTCAGATTTTCCCTGTCTACTCTTTGTTCCAGTCTCTGAATGTTTTCCTAATTCTCTGTTCTAGCTTATACAGTTCCTCCTTATCTGAAAATAGTAATTCCAATGCTTCTTCACTTATTGAATTTGTACTTTAAAAATCATCTTCCAGGTCACCTTCTCCAGGAAGTCTTCCCTGCTCCTTTGGACTCTTTCTTCACATCTACCTCCACATCGGTAACAATCTTTTCTCCCACATTAGTGACAATCTTTCTTCCCTCAGACCTCACCTGTTACATTCATTGGCACTTCTCTAATGATTTTAACATATATTATTTTTTATTCCAAGAAATGGAATAGTTAAAAAAAAGCCCTGGTGCTGAATTTAAGCCCTAGCTCAGATATTTATTACTTGCTTCACCTTGGGCAGCTCAATCATTTACTGAAACTTTGTTTTCCTTTTTATAAAATAGATGTACCAAGACCTGAGCTACACATCCCAGTCTTGTTGTCAGGGAAATACTTTGGAAATTTTAATGCCATATAAATCAAGAGCTATTGTTATCTAGAATATGTATTCTCTGGCATTTAGCCCTCTACTTAATAAATGCTTGTGGAATTGAAAAGAAAGGAATAGATGAGTAAGACATGGCAAGTGATTTGGAGGTGGAGAAAGGGAAAGAGAGAGAGCTGACCTAATGAGGTAATGTGGGTGTCTGAGGCTAGCATTTAAGAGGTAGGATGGGGGAAAGAGTGCTGTCTTTGGAGTGAAAAAAGCTGAGTGGGAGGACCTGCTCAGTCACTAGATGACAATCTCAGACAAAGCCTGTAACCACTCTGAGACATAGCCTCTTCATCTGGATGCTGGAAATAATAATGCATGATTTCCCTCAAAAGGATTGTAGTGGGGAAAGCTGTAAACCTTAAAGTGGTTTAAAAATATGGGTGGGAGAGAAAGGTAATATAATTCTAAGCCTATTCCTCTGGAGGCAGGGGAGGGATTAGCAAGACTAGGAGAAGCAGAGGTAATGAATAACAAGTATTAACTGTCCCTGTGGGGTCTTTCTCACATATAACATTTTTAATTTGTATGAATGGTCATCTCCAATGAGACTCTAAGCTTCTTGAGGGCAGGAACTACATCTTCCTTCAACACTGTTAGCTAATGAAATCTCACTTTTTTCAAAGCACCATTGCCACCTCCTACAAAAGTTGTTTCCTGAGCTCCCCGATTATTTTGACAGTTTGCTTCTTAAAAATTATTTTGTATAAAATCTCATTTACTAACTAGTCTACATATTGTATACTGCCAAAAGAAGGCAAGTTTCTTGAAAGCAGGGACTGACTTTTTTTTTTGTATCCAGCTAGAGTATACTGTAGGTGCTAAATAAATATTTATTTAGATCTGATTAGACTGATCATGCTTCTCAATGCCACTTCTACTTATAACTAATTAACTCTTTTAGGGTGTTAAGTCCCTTTCAGGATTTAGCTTGCCAACTAAGGGAATTTCCCAACTTCATGGGGTACTCCCTTTCTACCCGGTAATTATGAGTTCCACTGAGAAACTTGTCTTTCATATGCTCTCCCAGATGTATTTCATATTTACCATTCCTGGTGTCTGTTGTATTCCTTCATTTTGTCTGTCACCTATTCCCCTAAATAAACCTATCTTTTACCAAAGAGAATGGCCATTGTGAATTCTTCACATGATCGAACCCCAACTTTTGCTGCCTGCCATCATTTGATGACAAACCCCCCACACACAAATCACATCAACTTGAGCTCTAGTAGTTTTGATCTCTATCTTTGTAATACATTCTCCCTCTTTCCTTATCTTCTCTCAAGGTTCACATCAGATTTTATCTTCTCTACCCCCAGTTGTTAGGGCTCTTTCCCTTCTCAAATTATTCTGTATTTTCTTACTTTGGTTCCCATTGTACCTGAGAAGTAAAATGTAAGTTCCTTGAGGGCAAGATCTGTCTCTTTTTCTTCTGTCCTCCTTTTCCTCCTTCCATTCATTCATTCTTTGCTTGTCCCTTGCTTGATTCTTTCTATCACCTTCCCATACTTTTCCCCTTTTCCCTTCCTTCTTCCCTTCCTTCTCTTTACCCTTTCTCTTTCTTTATTAATTGATTTCTTGAAGAGATTATTATCTTCAGCTCTTCTTCATCCACAAAACATAGTTCTGTCTAAGATAGGGAGGGAGAGAGGAGTGGACAGCCATATCATTTCATTTAGTGACATGGATTTTTGGTACAGGTCAAATCCTATTGCAATACTCTTAGAGCTTTGCAAAATTCTTATTTGTCCTAGGATTTTACTGGATGTAAAGCAAATACTGTGCCATTCTTTCCGAGCACAAGTCACTCTGCTGGGCATGGAACATAAATATTTCTTGAAGTGAGTGACCCATCAGCTGGAGCTTGAAAATCTTTTCATTAGAGCAAGCTTTTCATTTGGCTGTACTTATTTTAATGACGTATGACCTGTATCAAAGAAGTAGTGTCCTTTGCTCCCAAGCTTAGGGCAACTCTTAAGTATTTTTTGGAAGAACAGTGAAAAAAGCAATGGATTTCAAGTCAGAGGACAAGGATTGGAATTTTGGCTCTGCCAAAACCGGTAACTTTTATGAGTATTTCCCTCTCTAGGCTTCAATTCACTCCCCTGTTAAAATAAGGGAGTATGATTAGAAGGCTTTTGAAGCCCACTTCAGCTCTAATTGAATGAGTCTGTGAGATATGAGTTACTTTATTTTCCCCCTCAATAGAATGGGGATAAGAATACGTCTGATATAATGATAAGGTCATATGTACCTAAAACTATGGACCTGAGAGACCATTCAGGCCATCCCCTCATTTGATAGAAGTGTAAATTGAGGCACAAAGAAGTCAAAAAATCTCCATTTGGTCACTCACACTGTCAAAGGCTAGATGTAAACTTTTCTACTCTTCCCTAGAATAGATTTGAGATTTAGGGGCAGAGGATAAAGTACATTCTCTGCCACGAACTCAAGATGTAACTCTAAGCCAATCATTCTACCTTGACAACTTCAATTTCTTTGTCTGAAAAATGGGAGTAATAATGTCTGAACTACTTTAACTCACAGATTTTTATGGGGTTTTTTTGCTTATGAAAAAAAAGCTTTGTAAACCTTTAAGTCCTACATAAATGAGTTATTATTACTATTGTCTATAAATAATGAGTTTGATAATTCCTGTCCTACTTTCCCTCCAGAGGTTTTTGTGGGAATTCAATGAGATAATGTACTTGGAAGCAATTTGTAATGTGCTACACAAATGTCAGATATTATTATTAAATAAGCTTGAAGTCCCACAGAACAAGCTGGAAAAAGTCTGAAACATTTTCTGATAAGGAGTCTGAGAATGGAAAACAATGTGGGGGAGAAAAGTCCTAAGGAGGTATATAAAACAGAAGTCTCCAAACCCAGATGATAAAGAAGAAAAGCAGACAGAAAGATGGGAAAATTTGTTAGAATAGAGACAAGCTTCCATTATTTAATTTATCCTCACAACTGTCCTGGGAGATAAGTGCTATCATATTGTATTATATTATACATTATAATAATACATTATATATTATAAGTACTCCATTTTTTTCAGATGAGAAAACAGGCACACTAGCCCAGAATTATGCAGTTAGAAAGTGTCTTAGGCTAGATTTGAGTTCAGAATTGCAGGAATCCAAATTCAACTGTGCTGGGAATGGCTAGGTGGCTCCATGGTGCACAGAACACCTGGGCTGGAGTCAGGAAGACTCATCTTCATGAATTTAAATCCAGTCTTGAACACTTTGTAGCTGTGTGACCCAGGGCGAGTCACTTAACCCTGCTTGCCTCAGTTTCCTCATTTGTAAAATGAGCTAGAGAAAGAAATGGTAAACATTTCCAGTATATTTGCCAAGAAAATCCAAAAGGGATCACAGAAACTCAGACACACTGAAATGACTCAACAAGAAAAAATTCACCATGTCACCCAGCTGCTTAAATGCCAGAGATACAAAGACACAAGAAAATGAGACTGCTTTTACACTCACGACATTTACTAGGAAAATATAAGATGGATATCAGGAATAAGTAACTTTCTCCCAAACTCTCCTCTAAAGGCTTATACAGAACTCTGGTAAAAAATCCAATATAGGTTATACATGTATAATCATGTTAAACATATTTACACATTAGTCATGTTATGAAGTAAAATCAGTACAAAAGGGAAAAATCATGAGAAAAAAAAACAGAAACGATTGAAAATAGTCTGCTTTAATCTGCATTCAGAGTCCATAGTTCTTTCTCTGGCTGCAGATGGCATTCAAGGAGCTCATATTTTAATGGGGGAAGACAATTCTTATGGGAGATTTTAACTACAAATTAGATGAAAAGGTCCCATGATCCTTTAGGGCTCATGAGGAAAACAGATGGTCAGGTCTCTTATATAATTTACACAGGTAAAATCATATAAGTTTCTGATGAGGAACCATTTGACAGTGTCCAGAACTCTGGTGGCAAGAGCTTTCTTTGCTAGGTCTTCCATAACTGTGGCCATAGATCCCATGGGAACATGTCCTATGTTGTATCTCCTCGGGAACTGCTTCTCTTGACAGGTGAGGGCACTGGCCTATAAGCTGTCCCAGTTCTCAGTGCTCTTAGATTTAATGCCTTGAAATATCTCTATCAGGGGCTGAGGAGAATGGTCAGGATTGAGGTGATGGTTTGAATTAGCTGGCTAATGCTACTCTCTCTCTCTCTCCTTCTTGCTACATCAGTGAGTCTGGCTTGACTATTCTGTGTGTGGGAGTGTTACACAGTCAGACTTGTGCTTTAGGAAGATTATTTTGTCAACTATATAGAGGACAGATCAAAGTGTGGAGTGAATGGAATAAGGGATTATAATGAGGAGGTTCTTGAAATACTTGAAGAGACAGCTGCTGAGGGCCTGAACCAAAATGGTGGATATTTGAGTAGAAAGAAACTGATGGAGGTCAGAATACTGTGGAAGTATAACACATGAGAACTGGCAACTGATGCAATATGGGAAGAGTATGAGAGGGAAAAGTTAAGGGCAAAGCTAAGGTCATAAACCTTGTTAACTATAAAAAAAAACTGGCATCCTTGACAGAGACAGAGGTATTGGAAGAAGAAATATACCATGGAAAAGATTTGGAATCCTGAGTCTATTTCCCATGAGATTGGAAGAAATCAGTAGAGACAAGTGGATGGATGGATGGGTAGATGAATGGATGGCAGAGGGAAAGCATTTATTAAATCTTAACCATGAATTGGACACAATGCTAAGCATTTTGTGTTAACTATGAATTGGACATGATCCTAAGTGTTTTTGTTAAGTCTTAACTATGAATTGGACACTATGCTAAGCATTTGGAGATACAAATGGAAAAACTAGCCAAGTCCTTGCTTTTAAAGAGCACACATTCTATTGAAATAAGCTAACATATATAATGAATTAATATGATTACTGACCCAATATGTGGGAAAAGTCAAAAGATGAAATTAAGGAAAAAAAGAAAAAAAATTAGTCAGAAAAAAAAATAGAAATGGTATTTTTATATTGGGAAGACTTCCTAAGATACAGAGAAACATACTTAGCCCTAAAAAAAATTAGTGAGTCTTCTCAGTTGAGATAAGGAAAAAAGGAGGGAGGGGGAGATGAGGAAGATGTTTGAAATGAGGAGTAGGGGACTTAAGGCTGCTCCTATGTGATGACCTCAGTCTCCTCAGTAAAGTATGGGGTTGACTCATCTGCTTTGATGTTAGGGAGACTTTGTAGTCAGGGCTCAAGGAGAGAGTGAAGCCCTAGATCAGTAAATGTAGAAATGAAAAGGGAAATCAACAGGAGTCTTATCAGTGAAAGCAAGACAGTAGATATGCCTCACAAATTAATAGTATGTAAAATAAACTCAATTTTATCACTTTCCCCAAAGATGATCAACTATTCTAAGCAACTCTTGACATTTATGACACTGGGCACAGGTAGCCCATGGGATTGTAGAATGTCCAACTTTGGGTCTTGGGTTGGGGAGAGACTACCATAATTTGTTTTATGATGAGGCATCAGAAACCTTATGATGAGATCATAGATTTAGAGATACCTACCTAATCAAAATCTCTCATTTTCAGATGAAGAAATTAAGTCCCAGAGAATCAGATTATTTACTCAAGATCACACAGATCTAGAACTGGAGGCACCTCATAGGACATCAAATCCAGTACCCTCATTTCACCTCATTTCACAGAGAGGGAAACTGAGGCCCAGGGGCCATTAAATGATTTACTCCATGTTATATAGCTAGAAAGTAGCAGACCTTGGATTCAAACCAAGAGCATTCATGATGAAATCTGAGTTAACACTCAGGGCACCCTAAGATGGAAAAAAAGAAATAAGAATTTATTATGTTCCAGGCACTATTCCAAGTGTTTCGAGTGTAAATACAAGCAAAACCAAAAACTGCCCCTGCCTCATAGAGCTTGGATTCTAATGAGGGAAGAGAACATCAAAATGAATTCTAAAAGGAGTGAGGGGAGAAAGTACCCAGCTCTTGCATGTGCTTTTGAATTCTGGAAGGTTAGGAGCAAGGGAAAGGGAAAAGGAAGCTGGCCAACCCAGCCCCTCTACAAAATTGAGGCTTCAGAAGGAATTCACCAAAGGGAAAAGGGGATGGAGCCTTGCAGATGTGTTCTCCCTGGTGCACCAGTCACAGGAATGGTAGAGCTTTCTGGGTTGAGGAGACCAGAGGGAAGTTTCAGAATGGGAGAGCAATAAAGGCTTGATTTTGAAATCTAGAAGATCCAAAAGAGGTGGAGAAGACCTTGCCTTCCAGGAAAAGATTTTTTTATTTTATTTTTTTATTAATACTTTTTATTTGCAAAACATATGTATGAGTAATTCGTAAACATTAACCCTTACAAAGCTTTCTGTTACAAATTTTCCCCCCTACTCCCCACCCCTCCCCTAGATGGCAGGATATCCACTACATGATAATTATGTTAGAGTACTTAAGAAATCAAATATATGTATAATTATTGCATCATTTTTTGTGCAGGAGAAATCGTATCTACAGGAAAGAATAATCCGATAAAGGAAATACAATGCAAGCAAACCTCAATAGAGAACATGAAAATGTTATGTTGTGGTCCACATTTCACATCCCTCTCTCTGGGTGTATATGGCTCTCTTCACCGAACAATTGGAACTGGTTTGAAGCATTTCATTGTTGAAGAGAGTTATGTCCCTTAGAACTGATCCTCATATAGTATTGTTGTTGCCATGTATAATGATCTCCTGGTTCTGCTCATTTCACTCAGCATCAGTTCATGCAAGTCTCTCCAGGCCTCTCTGAAATCGTCCTGCTGGTCGTTTCTTACAGAGCAATAATATTCCATAAAATTCATATACCATAATTTATTCAGCCATTCTCCTATTGATGGGCATCTTTTCAGTTTCCAGTTTCTAGCCACTACAAAAAGAGCTGCCACAAACATTCTTACACATGTGGGGCCCTCCAGGAAAAGATTTTAATTTTCTCTTCACTAGAGAGTTGTTTGTTTTGAAGGGAAAAGGTCTCTTTCTGAGCTTTTTTAGAATTTAAGCATAAATATAATAAATGCTTGTGTGCTTGATTCATATCCTACAAAATGTGTGAGATTCCATAAAGCACCCACTGCAGGCAAAAGACAGCCAGCAAGCATATATTAAATATTTACTACATTCTTGACTGTGGCACATAGTGAATGATCCACTGAGCCGGGGTACAAAAAAAGACAAAAGTAGTCCCCATCCTCAAAGATGTTACATTCTGAAGGGAGGGACAACCTAGAAATTACTAGGAACCTCCAAGATAGAGAACAAGTAGATCGATAGGAACCCTAAGAAGAAAACTCTCTCAACAATCACAGAAAAATCATTTCCATAGAGTGGAAAGATCTCCAGATTTGGATTTGAAGATCTGGATTTGAAATCAGAGCTCTCCTTCACCACAACTGCATGATTTTGCACCAGTCCATCCTCTCTGAGCTTTGGTTTCTTCAGCTACAAAATGAGAGCAATGGACTATATAACTTCTAAGATTTCTTTCGACTACAGGGCTTGGGGATTGTGGATTGCCCCTTCTCCACCCAATGGCCATTTGCAATGTTTCTCTCCCTTCAAGAGAGAACACAACAGCTGTGGGAAAGGAAGGGGAGTGATGAGTGGGAAATGTCCCCTTTTCTTAGTCTCCTGAGGCACTTAGGGTGGGGCCTACTGGCAGCCACTGGTCTTTCCAGACCTTCTCTCCCACCTCCTCCCTCTGTTGAATGTGATCCAATCCAGGCACTATCTCCATGCCTCCTGATTGGTTCTTCAAACTTATGGGGGAAGGGAGTGCTGTATCTGTTGCCTAGCAACAAAAGGGAAGAGGCTAGCTGTGATGGAGCATCCAGAGACCAGAAGGAGCCGAATGAATGAAGGTAGCAGCAGCCGCAGCGCAGTCACGCACTGCAGTAGACTCGGCTGCTGCAGCCATCACCACCTGCCCAGAAATGTGCTTAGGAAACAGTCAATTACAGTACCAGCGTTCCCTGCCTGTGTCCTGTCCCCAATCCATCCCTGCTGACTGAGGGACTGAAACACCAACAATAACTAATGACAAGCTGAAAGGGATATTTCTAGAATATAATTTTATAATCAGGAAAAAAAAATGAAAACAAAACAAAGGTACCTCCACCTGAGAGTCACTCTTTCTCAGAAGCAGGATACTGTCTTCAAAGCACTGGATTCAAATCAGAAAATCTTAGCTTTAAAGTGAAAAGGGAACTTTGAGGTCATCTTTTGAAGGGATTCTCAGTCTCTTTGTAATCCCTTTGACATTCTGGTAAAACTCTCTAGCCCTTCTCAGAATAATTTCTTTTTTAAATAATTGACGTAAATGCTAAATTTCAAGGGTTAGTAAAAAATAAAAAATGCAATTGTTTACTCATCCATCCAAGTTCAGAGACCCCTTGAAATCTATCCAGGGACTCCTCGGTGGTCCATGGACGCCCAGCTTGAGAACCCCTGATCTAGTCCAAAGCCTCCTTTTCATATAACATCAGGGGGATTTTCAAATTATTGATCAGTTTTGCTGTTTTTTTTTCCTTTTCTCTTAATTTTTTAAAATTCTATTTTCAGCAACAGTGACTCTCTTGAAGGGAGAGAAGAGTCATAGAGGGAAATCTAGGTGATGTAAAAACAAGGATTTTACATTCTTATTTAAAAAACAAAAAGTTCAGAAAACTGAGCCCCAGAGAAATTGGTCAAGCAAATAGCAAGGGCTAGAATTTGAACCCAGCATCCTTCGATTTTAGATCTGTGCTCTTTTATTGTACTGTGATAGCTATATGATACTGGGCAAGACTTAATTTCTCTGGACTTGCTTCTTCATCTGTAAAATGGGAGTGATAGTTCCTGTAATACCAGTATCAGGGTAACTTTGAGTATGTAAAGTGTGTTTATAAGCTTTAAAACATTAAATTTCAGGAGTAACTAGTTCATTCACCAGCCCTGATGTCAGGAACACCCAAGTTCAAATCAGCATCAGATACTTACTAGCTGTGTGACCCTGGGCAAGCCATTTAACCCTTCAAAAATAAATCCACTAAACTCCAGTTTGTGATATCTCACATAACAAGAAAGTGAATAAATGAGCTTTGAGTGCCACCTGAATAATTTTGATAAATTCCCCAGAACTCAAAATCTCTTCCACCCCTAATCAAAATGCCTGCTTAGCCTTTACTTCTCATAAAGCACCGACTTCTCTCGATGTCATCACCTGGAGTTTCAACTCTTCAATTTGCCTCTTACCAGCAATGCAAACCTGAACTAGTGACTTGATCTCTTTGACCTTCAGTCACCTTATCTGATGAAGGCATCAGATTACGGGATCTCTAAAGCCCTTTCCAGCTCATATTCTGTGAGTCATAACTGTGATTTTATCTCTTTCTTGAAAGAGGGAAATGTCTGTTTCTCATTCAGGGGAGCACTAAGAGGAGACAGCACTAGGAGGGAGGCAGAGTCGTGTGATGGGAAGAGCCCTGCCATGGGAAATCAGATATCTGTTAGTTTATTTTCCAGGTCTATGACTTTAGGCAGGGTTGCTTGGCTGCTATGGGATCCATATCCCATAATGCAAATGCAAATGAAGCAGTTGGACTAGCTGACCTTTGACATCTCTTCCAGATCTGAAGTTTATAAATTCTGAATATCAATCCAAAAATCCACCAACAAACATTAAACACCTGCTGTGTGCCAAGCTAATATTTGGCACATTCAGTCATTTTTCAATCATATCCAACTCTTCATGACCCCATTTGGAGTTTTCTTGGCAAGCATACTGGAATGATTTGCTGTTTCCTTCCCCAATTCACTTTACAGATGAGGAAACTGAGGCAAACAGGATTAAGAAACAACTCACTAAAGGTCACATCTACTAAGTTCTCAGGCTGGATTTGAACTCTGCTCTTCCTGACTCTGGGTATGGTACTCTAGCCACTGTACTATCTAGCTGCCCTTATTAATAGTGCTGCTGCTGCTCATAAAGTTTAATCTTCCTATCTCCACTCACCACCTAGTTGTACCCAAGTGTTAGACATATAAATACAAAATCAAAAACAGTTCCTGCCCTAAAGAAACATATTGTAAATAGATATGTGTAGTTTAGTAAGTATAAATATGATTAGATGGAAGGTGACCTTAGGGATCAAGGCTCCTGTATGTATAAGGTAGTGTTTAGCCTGAGTTCTTAAGGAAGCCTTCTAGGCAGGGAAGAAAGCTAGTGCAAAGAGATAGGGTGTTGTGTGTGAAGAACAGCAAATAATAGAACAGCATAGAAGGACCATGGAGAGCACACAGGGGACTAGTGTCTAAGATTTCCAATTAAGTTGTTCAGTGGGACCAAATTGCCCCAAATGAGTTCATTGCCTGACTCCTGGAGTCTGGAAATCCCTTTCCTCCAGAGAACTAGGTGACCAAGATCAGGAGTCACAACCTTCAAGCACAGTAGAGTTGAACTAAGTACAATGGAACCACAAGATCAGAGGAAACACATACATTTCAGGGGCTGCTCTCCCCATTTCTCAGGTTCAACCTTAGCTTCTAGCCTACCCCAGATGGAAAAGGAACAACACTTTTGGCCAGATCCCTCTAGGGAGTCAAGGCTGTATAGGAAGAAGTGTTTTCTCTGCTTAGACCCCTGGGAGCAGCTTGTTAAGGCTGATTCAGATGTTTATTCTACCAGCATGTATTAATCTCCTACTATGTGCCAGAAGCTAAATATACAAAGACAAAAATGAAACAATCCTTGACTTCTAGGATCTTACATTCTATCAAGGGGAAACATGTACACGGGGTCATAGAATTAAGGTTCCTTCTCCTCTAGAAGCCATATAATCTAATCTCTTCATCTTAGAAATGAGGAAATTGATTTCCAGGGAGTTTCACACAGGTAGTAATTATCAGAGGCAAGATTTAAATATGCAGAGAAGCTAGATGGTACTACAATGTATAGAGCACTAGCCCTAAAGTCAAGAGGATCTGAATTAAAATCTGAGCTTCTCCACTTAACATTACTAGCTGTGTGACCCTGGGCAAGTCACTTGACCCAGATTGCCCCCCCCCCAAAATAGATTTAAATACAAAGTGTTTATAATGCTTTCCATATTCTATTTAGAGATAGGTACACACAGAAAAAACACCTCAAAACAACTTCCAGGAGAATTGGGAAAAGAAACTTAACTAAGAAAATTTGTAAATAACTAACTTTAAGGTTTACAAAAAGTTTTATATATGTTATCTCATTTGACTCTCACAACAACCCAGTTAAACAGGAGTCATTATTATCCCCACTTTATAGATGAGGAAACAAGGCACATAGAATTAAGTGACTTGTCCAGTGTCACACAGCTAATAAGTATTTGAGACCTAATTTGAACTCAGGTTTTCCTGCCTTTTCTTCCAATATTCTACTGACTGCCCCCCCTAACTCTCTCAGCTATACAGCTGTTAAGGTCTTGCAATAACGTGAGCATTAAAGATAACTGGGGGTTCCGAGGCTAAGAGGCATTCTAGGAAAGGAGGATGATAAGGAGAGGGAAATACATCCCCTCCTTCATCAAGCTTCTGACTTGCAAGCTTCCTTCACAGCCCTGAACACTATCACTCCCTTTCTCAGAAATCTTCAGTGGCTCCCAGTGTTTACAGAATGCAATGAAAAATTCCTTAGCCTAGCACGTAGGGCCTTCTAGATTAATTCTAGTTGATCTTTCCAGCCTTATCAAAAGCTGGCATTTATGAATTACTTTAAGGCTTGGGGAGGGCTTTCCATGATCTCATCTGATGTCCTTGAGACACACTCTATATTCCAGTCAAACAGAACTTCTCCATTTCATATGGGCTTCTCCAGATCATCAGTCATGCCTCAGAAATTCACTGCATCCTCATCACCTCCTGTTCAATTCAGACCAATTAAACAAGCATTCTTCTTAAAGGAGGTCCTGTTATTTAATGTGGAATGGAGAGAATTTTTATTTGTGCTATAGATTCCAAGAAATTAGTTTCAAATGCTGATGATTACTTTTCTATGTTATCAAATGCTATTTTTAAAAGTCATGGAAAGGCACTGACTCTAGAGAAATGTTCCTAACTAGAAGTCTAGAGGTCCCTTGGGAGGTCAGGGATAGATTTCAGGGGATATATGTGATTTTAGTTGAAAAAATTCCATCTTTACTTTCACTAATTGCCAAGTGAAATTGAGCATTTTCTCCAATTATATAAAAATCTCATCCAGAAAGAATTAATCAGCTTCACCAGTCTGCCAAAGAAGTATGTGGTATCCTCTCTCACTGTGTGTCTGTATCTGTGTCTGTGTCTGTGTGTCTGTGTCTGTGTCTGTGTGTCTGTGTCTGTGTCTGTCTGTCTCTCTCACACGTACACACACACACAGACACATTTAGAAAATGTAGAATCAAAATAGATGAGTTCAAAGTCCATATCTGATATTTAGTATCTGTGTGAATCTTGGTTAAGTCTCAACATTCGTAGGCTTCAGTTATCACATTTGTAAAATGAAAGGGTCAGACTAGATGACTTCTGAGCTGGGCTTAAAGCATTAGCTCTATAATTCCACAATTGGCAAAGTCAGACCTTTATCATCACCCTTATAAAGCACCAACTTATAAAAGCATCTCCCTCCTCCCCCCCAAAAAACTTACATTGTATTTATTATATATATCCCTACATATGCATGTATTATCTCCACTTATTGTCTTCCTGAGGAATTGCAATCTCTGGAGGTCAAGGACAATTTCATTTTAGTCTTTGTCACATCAGCCTTTAGCATGGGTCTAATTCACATAAGAAGGTTGTTGAATAATAGATGGATTGATTGATTGATTGACTTGACTTGATTACAGTGATCATTTGAAATGAATGGCCAGACTATTTTCAAATACAAGTGAACCTTTTGGGTGTCCTAGATGAACACTTCAGACAAAGTTTCTCCTTTGTGGTTCCGTTTACAATTTCTATAACTTCTTCTATTAGATAAGTATGGAGGAAGGTAATATGTATGCTCCTTAAAGATAGGCACTTTCTTTTTTTCTGCTTATATCTCCAGTTCTTGGCTCCTAGTAAGCATTTATTGATGCTTTTTTTCCTCCATTAATTCAAATCTAATTAGGAAAAGATGCACTTTTCTACCTTGTCTGGCTCTTTTTTTGCCAAATCTTTGATCATGAGGAGATATGATGCTAAAATGATGGTGAATGGTGATTTAAAGGTTTTATCTATGTGTGTCTCCAATGGGCCAGAGAATCAAGAAATTAAAATGGCCATCTTCTTCCCTGTGATTTGTATTTACTGATTTATGAAATTCAGTCCAACAGTCATTCATATAGGTAACTCAAGGCTGTGGGTTTCTATCAAAGAATTACTAACCCTTTCCCCCTCTCTGAGCATCTCTTTATGGAAGGAGGGAGTCACATTAAGCATTATTTTGAGAGTGGTTGGTAGATGAAAACTATACATGGTCTTTGGAGCTCTCAGGGCCTTTGGAAAAGACCTTTGGAACAGGCCTTTGAAAGGCAAATAGCTTTCTTCCAAAGGTGCATCTGAGGTGTTTTAGAAGAATTTTTCTGGTTACCATGACAATATCTAAATTGCCTATCCTTCTTCCGATCTCAGTAAAATACAGATTACAGGCAGAAATGCACGACATACAATTCCTTCAAATTTTTAGCATTGCTCTGAATTCAATAGAAGGCTCAAGCAAAGGTATGTCTAACACACAAACACAGACTGTCAGAGCTTTGGTGTTTGTGACTTTCATCTCTCTGAGCCTCATTTTCTTACCTGTCAAATGAGGAAGTTAAACTACAGGCCTTTGAGATTCACTCCAGTCCTAGACTTGTGATCCTACAATCTTTCTGTAACTCAGTTCCCTCATCTTCTAAATCTAAATCTATAACCTTTAAATCACATAACCTCTAAATCACATAACTTTTCCAGTACTCAGTTTCCTCATTAGTAAAATGGAAAAGTCAGATTAGATGGCCTTTGAGATCCCCATCTAGCTCTAAACCTCCCAGATCTTGGAACTTGTAGGCCTCAATGACCATCTCATTTAATCCATTAAAAAAATCCAGAAAAGAAGAATGACTACTATAGTAAACCAAACAACTGTCAATCCAACCTTTGCTTGAGGGCTTCAAATGAGAAAGACCACTTTTTCCCTGCTGAAGCAAAATATTCCATTTTAAGAGCTTTGATTGTTCAAAGATTTTTCTTATGATCCATCCTAAATTTGCCCTTTTGCTGTTTCCACCTACTGATTCTGATTCAATCTTTTGGAACCAGACTGAACAAGCTTAATCCCTCTTCCATTTCTTTGCTCTTTGGATCCTAGAAGATAGCCAACATCCCTTCTTATGTATCTTACCACCACCACCACTAAATCATCTCTTATTCTGGTTAAATACCCCCAGTTGCTTTAATCAATCATCATAGACTTAAAACCCATCACCACCCTAATTGTCTTCCTTCTGTGAATTCTCTCCATATTAACAACATCCTTTTTAAAATATAGTGCCAAGGGACAGCTAGGTGGTGCAGTGGATAGAGCACCAGCTCTGAAGTCAGGAGGACCTGAGTTCAAATCTGGTCTCAGACACTTAACATTTCCTAGCTGTGTGACCCTGGGCAAGTCACTTAACCCCAATTACCTCAGCAAAAAGCAAAGGAAAAAAAAGAAAATATAGTGCCAAAAGCAGAAAAGGTCATAAAATTTAGTACTGGAAGTAATCTTGAAGTCCATCTACTCTTACCCCTTCTTTTTACAGCTGTGGAACCTTTGGCCAAGAGAAAGGAAATTACTTTTGTAGTATGACTGTCCTCTATCTACCTATTTGTTCATTGGTCAAGTACTTGAGCATGTGTTCGGACAAGTAAAAAGGCTAGAATATTCAAAATGGTAGAAGTAGATCCTGGGTTCAAACAGAATTATATCTGAGAATTTCAGAAATTGGAATAGACTTGATCATTTCCCTAATTCTACCTGTTTCAGAATGTAAGAATTCCTACTATATCCTCCAAAACAGGTAGCTTGACATCAAATTCCCAGGATCTCAATATCTTACCTTTCATCTACATACCTGTTATCATTAGGAAGTCTCTCCTAATGATAACCTAAAATCTATTCCCATTATAAAACTTCTACTCATAAGGTCAAATTTTCCTTTCTGGAGTTTGAGGACATAAATTTCATCTTTGTTTCCTGTTATCTCTGTTGTTCCTTTTCTGATAAAAAAAATATTATTTTGAACCTTACCATAAACTCTTGATTCCCTCTATTTTTATTCTTTCCAGTTAATATCCTTCTGAAGATATTATCATCTTACCTGAATCCAATATCCCAGACATGATCTTATCCATACAGTATCCAGGACGGGGAGGGCTCTGGGTACAAAGAATATCAGAGACATCCCTAGTTCTAGCCAGTATAATGATAACTCAATGCAGCACAAGTTTGGCCTAGTAGCTTTATTTATTTCTACCCATGAGTTCAAATTTTCCTTTCTGGAGTCTGAGGACACAAATCTCATCTCTCTTTCATGCCTTTGCTATTGTTCATTTTCTATTAAAATATTATTTTTAACCATACCATCAACTCTGGACTCCTTCCAGTTAATATCCTTCTGAAGATATTATCATCTTACCTGAACCCAATATCCCAGGCATGATGTATCCACATGGCATCCAGGATGGAGAAGGCCTTTGGAACAGAGAATATCAGAGATCCCCCTAGTTCTAGCCAGTGAATTCCTCTCAGTTCAGTCTAAGATTGGACTAACTTTATTTATTTGTTTGAGTTATTTATTTATTTGGTCATTTAATCATTCATTCACCAATTTATTTATATATTTGCTTGTTATTTTATGCTTCAGTGTCATAATGCTATTTGCAATTGAGCTTAAAGTTCAAGGGTTTTCTTCCTTCCCTTCATCTCCTTTTTTTTCTTTCCCAAATGGATTGCTGCTACTCCATTTCTCTTTCAAACTGTTCTTGTGGCACTGATTTTTAAAAATGCAAATGAAGGAGTTTGAATTTATCCCTAGTAAAATTTTATCTCATTAGTTTCAGCTCCTCTAGCCAATTAGGAAGTACTCATAGATTGATAGGCTGATAGAAATCATGTTACCTTAGAAATCATTTAATCCAATCTTCATATTTCAGAGGTGAGAAAATCAAGGACCAGAGATGTAAACAACTTGTTCAAGGCCACACAGGGAGTAATCTCTAATAATGAAATTGCAATTCCTTATTCTATTGCATTGCAAATTTCCATTAAGTTGGAACCAGTTGCCATATTTTCCATAATTATAACTTCCAACAGTGCTAATATAAACACATTTGACTACTATATGGGATTCATTATTTGTACCAATTGGGACCTAGTTTACAAAATGGCAGGTGGGCATAATATTTGATAAGAATACTGTCCTTTCCTTGACAGGCTCCCCAAATAACCTCCCTTAAGGATGATTTCTTGGGTCTACTGGGAAATACCCAAGTATCTTCTCTTAGGGAAAGAAATCCTTCTAAAGAAAAATGACACTGAAGAATAGTTTTTTCCATAATGATCATATTCTCTCCTTCCTTTCCGGGGTGGGAAAGGATGTAAATGTGTGTTCATATGCATCTGCCTTTGTGTATGTGTATACCACATAGATGCAGTCATACATATATCTGTGCATAGGTACTTATCTAGGTGACCTGGACCTGTATGTGTCCTCTCACACAAGAGCTTTCACATCCTGTGTTAAAATAACTAAAGGCTTGGGGGAGGGGGAGAAGCTCACTTAGTTAATGTTGTATTGGTCAAAGTAGTGGATGTTTTTTATCACTCTTTCACCCTATTACAAATACAAAAAAAATGTCAGAGCTAGGAAAGAGCTTGAAAAAGATAATGTCAAAGCTAGGAAAGCTTTAGAAAGGCTGGAAAGAATATAGAATATCAGAGTCAGGAGGCCCTTACAAGGGAATGTCAGAGCTGGAGAAGGGTGGGGATTTGAAAGAAGGGGTGTCAGAGTCAGGAAGTACTAGCCACTTCATTTTACAGGCAAAGAAACTGAGGCACAGAAAAATGACTTGTCCCAAATTACATAGCCAATTTTGGTGAAACCAATGTCTCCCAATCCACTATTCCTTTTTGGCTGTCCCACAATTATTTTCTGGAGACTTTCTTCTCCAGAAATCATTTCTCTGGCTTTATGCAGTGTCTGTCAGAATTGGGATTTAGAGAGGAGCCAAAGGAAATTCACTGCAGAGAGATGGGTGGAGAGAGGTAAAGTGGGTAGGAAGGGAGAGAAGAGGAAGGAAGGGAGAGAGAGAAAGAGGAAGGGGGAGAGGGAGAGAAAGAGAAGGAGGGAGGGAGAGGGAGAGAAAAAGAGAGGGAGAAAGGGGAAGGAGAGAGAGGGAGAGGAACAGGGGTAGAAGAGAAAAAGAGAGAGAGAAGGAAGAGGAGGAAGAGGAAAAGAAGAGAGGGAAGAAAGAGAGAGAAGGAGAAAGGGGGAGGGAATATCTTTCTATCCTTTTTCCATTATTTGAGCTCTCTACAAAGAATAAATAATCCAAGACCTCAACATGCCTCCTACTTCGGGCCTGTAGTATCTCATTACTGAAAGGCCTTGAGTGATAAATGAAGGTGTGGCTGCCTCAGCTAGCTCACTACATAGTCTATGAATTTCTAGTCATTAACTCTCCTGCTTCTAATGGATTTTTTCTTCCTCAAGTTCTACATATTTAAAAAAAGCCTTCATTCTCCCTTCTCACTCACACAGAATGAAGTTTCTTGCTTCCAGCTCCCAATTTTTTAATCCATTTTTTGGTCTTCTCTCTCCGTTTAAAAGTGATTCCATCATCAAGGTTTTCTTGAGCTCATAGATGCTGAAAGGAATACCAGCTTCATGTTTTCCTGAGGCTTTTTACAGGCCTATTCCACAAGCCAATGGCATCTCTTTTTCAATAACTGCATAGGTGGTTGTGGCCAAGTCCTAAAAGTCTCTGGGCTGCAGACCTTCCACGCCATTGACTCTTATCTGGGACTAGAAAATAATCATTATAACAGTTTTTTTCATCTCTTTCTCTTAAAATAATAAAATGGTAGAACTAACTGGGTGGGGAATCATTCAGTCCAATCGACTCAGTTAAAAGATGCTCCTGCTGAAACCTGGAGAAAGAAAATGAGTGGTCCAAATCACATCCATTGAGGTTTAATGGTAGGTAGGGGAATGTAGAACTAAGATGATCAAGTCTTTAAGTAGCTTACTTTTAAGAAGCACTGTCCTAATTGACACTGGTTGCTTATCAGTCAGCAAGCATTTATTCACTGTCTACCATGTGCCAGGGACTGTGCTGGAGATACAAATAAAATTTTTAAAAATGGGTAC
>JAJPUD010019214.1:0-24514 GCA_023553655.1 Myrmecobius fasciatus
AGGATCAGTCCTCTGATCATTTGAACATGCCCCTCTTATATTATGTGACTCTTGCCTCTAGCCCCAATACTCTTTTTTTTTTTTGCAGAAATGGTGCCCTCCACCCAATGATGAACATTCTCACACCTGGTCATGTTCTTTATATTCTAATGATTCTGAACTTCTATAGATCATCATCTTCTGAACTTCACCCCATCCCTATTACCCAAGTCATTATTACTATCCCTTTTCAACTCTCCCACCTAAAACTTTCAAAAAACACTACCTACTTCTTCTGCTGTGCCTCCTGAAATGTCATAGGAAACAAACTTCTCTTCACCCTAAATCCTTTCCTCTACCATTCATTTTGTCTACTAGATCTTATTGAAACTTGGCTGCCCCTGGATTACATCGTTTCCCTGGCTAACTTTTTCCAGTACTGGCTCCACCTTTTCTCACTAGCCATGACTCACTGGTTGAAGTGGGGGAGCTGGATTTCTCCTTGTTCCACATTTCCACTTCCAGGTTTTCTCCCCTTCCTTCATCTCTCAGTAAATTCTGTACTTTTGAGCTTCATGCTATTAATATTTACTACTCTATCAAATTCCTGGTAGAGATTTTTCTATAGACTTCTTCGTCATCTCCCTTCTTTCTACATGAGTTTGACATTTGGCTTACTATTTTTCTCTCCTCCCCAATCCCTCCTCTCATAATAAGAGATTTCAACATACCTACTAGAATAGGAGGTTTTTTCTCTTTTTTCTAACCTTTAATAGTATATTATTTTTCCAATTACATATAAAATGTTTTTCAAGATTCATTTTTGTATGAGTTCCAATTTTTCCCTTCTTTTCTCCTTTCCTTCTCCCCTTCCCAAGCTAGCAAGGAATCTAATATGTTACATGTGTGCATTAAATTAAAAAATTAATGTTTTTATTTTCAAAAAACTTTTCAACACTCACCCTTACAAAACTTTGTGTTCCAATTTTTTCCCTCCCTTTCCCACAGCCCCCTCCTCTAGATAGTGGATAATCCAATAATTCTTCTAACTATATTTCCACAGTATCTATTGCACAGATCAAAAAAGGAAAAAAAATGAGAAAGAAAAAAAAACAAGCAAATAACAATAAAAGTGAAAATACTATGTTGTGATTCACATTCTGTCCCTACGATCCTCTCTCTGGATCCAGCTGGCTCTCTTCATCACAAGTCTATAGGAATTGGTCTGAATCACCTCATTGCTGAAAAGAGCCAAGTCCATCACAGTTGATCATCACATAAACTTGTTGTGGCTGTGGTGTACATTCATTTTAAATTTATTTCCATATGAGTTTTGTTGGAAAAGAAAGATCTGAACAAAAGGGAAAACAAAAGGTGAAAATAGTATGCTCAATATTCACTTTGTCTCCACAGTTCTTTCTTTGGATGCAGATGGCATCTTTCACCTAAAGTGTATTGGAATTGCCTTCAATCACTGTTTTGCTGAGAAGAGCTAAGTCTGTCATAGTTGACCATTACAAAATTTTGTTGCTATTTTGTGCAATGTTTTCCTCATTCTCCTTGCTTCACTCAGCATCAGTTCATGTAAACCATTTCAGGCTTTTCTGAAATCAGCCTGTGTATCATTTCTTATAGAACAATAGTATTCCATTAGATTTATATACCATCACCTACTCAGCCATTCTCCAATTGATGGGCGTCCCCTCAGTTTCCATTTCTTTGACACCACAAAAAGAGCTGCCAGAAACATTTTTGCACATGTGGATCATTTTTCCTCTGAGGATTTTTAAAATTTAGATTTTGATAGCTGGATTTCAATAAAATTGATTTCCTTTGTAATTCTATGTATCCCATTTTGTGCTTTTAAAAATATAGCTCTGAGAAATAGTCCATAGATTTCACCAGTCTGCCAAAGGGATCCAGGACATGTGAACGATTACATACTTCTGCAATGAGGAGAAGAGATAGACTACATTAGGTGACCTCTTTGATAATGGTATTCTATAAGGTTATTTTTGCCATTCCACAAAAGCATGTTTGCAGAACAGAAGAGTTATAATCAGAGACTCAAATCCACCAGTGACATGGTGCTTCATTGCAACCCAAGTCCTCTTTTTTCTCTTCTCTCCATCTCAATTTAGTCCCAAAAACATTTCATTGCTTCTTAAACAGAGAAGGTTTTTTCTGAAGTGCTGTCCTTCCACATGTGGATAGGAACTTTTCCATATTAATTAGACTAGTTCCAATAGGTCAACAAATATTTATTAAATGGTTGCTAAGTGTCTCTCACAAGCATTAGGATACAAAGTAAATCAAAAGGCAATCCATGTTCTCAAGCATCTCACAGTGAAACAGAATTAGTGCAAATAGTTTCCATTTGGAAAAAAAAGAGACTCTATTCATATCATCAGTCATACAACCTCTATTCTTAGCTGTCTCCCCCGTTGCACTAATACCCAGATCAGAAAGGAATCTCTGTTTGCAGGAGCTCAGAAAATCCTTTAACCAAAACATTGGCCAGAAAATCAGGGACTGTTCCCTAGGGATATTTGGGAGTAAGGAATTCTATGTTCTAGTTCTGCAACCACTTAGTAAATCACCAGACTGATTTGAGATTTAGTTTTCTCTCTGTAAAATGAGGGGATTTCACTATTTAGTGCAATCACCAAAATTTTCACTAATTTAGCTATCACTAAAGACTTGATTGTGGTATGTAACTCTATGGTTTGAATTTTTTAGATGCCTTGCGTCCAAATGACTCTCCTTGGATGGTGATAGGGATTGTGATGGGGGTCCTTGTAAGCATTCTGGTTGTCGTCCTTATTGTGATCTGGAAGTTCAGAAAAGGCAAAGGTAAAGATCTGGGCAATGTGGATTATTCCAGCATGATGTGGAACACAGAGATGCTGGTTTAGAGGATACTCCAATGAGGGCAATCCCTTTGTCAATTCAGGCTAATTCCTTGTAGGCAATTTATAGTCTTAAAGAATTGCTGAGAGCACTGAGAGGCTAAGGGTCTTCTTCAAGGCTGTATAAAAACATGTGGCAAAGGTAACTTTCAAACTCAGGTCTTCCTGACTTTGAAATTAGCTCCCTATTTACTATTTCATGCTTCTCCAAAATATATACAGAGAAAATACATATTGCATATTATGTATGCTCACATACATAAATATATGTGCAAAGATTTATGAATGCATAAATACAAATACACACATATAAATATACATGCATCTCTATGTGTTTTATTAGTAGAAACATCCAAATTAGATACAAAATATTGTATGAAAAAAATCTGCTTTTTTCTGCTTCCAGATAAAGAACTGAAAAATAGACATATAGTCAGTATAATTATATATAATGTATATTTTATATATATACACATATATATATATATATACATGTATACACATTTATGTGCAATATGTGTCTTTTTCCAAAGACAGTGGGGAAGAGAAAAAAAAGAATCAATAGTAATATTCCATACATTTATTATATACTTAAAAGGAATAGCAAGTTGTAGACATTAGATTTGCAGTTTCGTGGGCAAACTTTTTCTATTCTACTACATCATGAAAATGCTTGTATTATTTCTTAAGTTCAGAATAAAATATATAAGTGCAAAAATATATATTATTGTGGAGAAGTGTAGTAGCGACTATCTTTACATAATGGGTATGCTCTGACTTCTCTCTTCTAGTGTTGGGTCAGTTACAGCAAGATTGTAGGGGAACCCTTGAAAGATGTCTCTTTTGAGTTTACCATGATTAAATACCACTTACTTGCTCCCTAGTTCCTTTTAACCAATTTCTATCATTTAGCTTTTTTTGAAGAGGTGAGGCAATTGGGGTTAAGTGACTTGGCCAGAGTCAAACAACTAGGAAGTATGTCTAAGGCTGGATTTGAACTCAAGTCCTCCTTGCTCCAGGACTAGTGCTCTATTCACTGTACATCTAGTTGCCCCTATCAATTAGTTTTTACAAGCATTCTCTATTTCAAAGATCTTGCAAGTACAGAAGTAGAAACATTTTTTTGTTAGCATTCTGGGGAAATTTTCTCCCTGATTCTTGTATAGGAGAGAATAGACTCATTTGACATAGCCTTGGTTCCACCAAGGTCATGTTCAGAAACAGCATCAATGAGTCCCTTTTTTGGCTACTACTGGCCTAGGCCCCCAAGTGTCTGGGTCTTACTGATTTCTAAATTATTGATGCTGGGCTACCTGCAAAACTGACTGCAGACTTCACCTCTGTGACTAAAATTCCTGGAGGTCTAATGTCTTGACTTTTCAAAAGTGATGTGGTGAGAGGCTCCAGATTAAACTTTTCAGCTAGAACAAAAGAACTAAATGAGAAGGGAAAAGAAAAGCAATGGATTAGAGGGAAGAGGGTCCAAGTCTTTTCCCTTTTCAATACTATTTCTCCCTGTAAGTCTTCAACAAATTTTTCAAACCACGAGCAGAGAGAGATCTACCAAGAGAGTATGGTGAAAGGTTTTGTAGACTAGTGATCTTAGAAGATGGAAGGAAGAAAAGAAACCTTTGGTAAGCACCTACTATGTACTAGGCACTGTTATGTACTTAACAATTATTGTCTCCTTTGACCCTAACAACAACATAAAGAAATAGGTGTTATTGCAATGTCCCCATTTTATTGTTGAGGAAACTGAAGTTAATTGTAATTTTAAGGATTACATGAGCTACTAAATGTCTCATTGGATTTGAACTTTTCTGGCAGATTCCAGGTCTGTCTCTTTAACTATTGCTTCATTTAACTGCCTCTGAAACACTCCTAGCTCAATGTAAGTAGTCAGTCAAAAAGAGAATGCCATTCACCACATGGCTAGTAACCTGGAATTACTTTCAGAAATATGACATAAATGTTCCAAAGTTTCCCCAAATCTCTTCTGTTTGTTTGAGGTCTGATGACACTATATTTTGTGAATAGATAATTTAATATCTTATCCCTTTGTGTCCAGGGAACCTGAGAATTAAATTGATAATGAGTCCTCTATATCAGCACACCCATCCAGTCTCCCCAAATTGCAGAGGGGAGACCTTGGCAGCCTGGATTTTTTCTGTAAATCATTTGCATTGTGAACACACTGTTTCTTAATTAAAAAAAAACAAAATATTGGCATTTTGAAAAAGGAAGTGGATGGGAAGCAAGAAATAATGAAACATCTAGTAGAAATTAGTATGTTCTTAGTTTACAAGACTTGAAGTTGGGAGTGACCTAAAGGTTAAGCACTTCCATGGCTTCATTTTACAGATGAGAAAATAGAGGTTCAGAGATGCTATCACTTTCTCAAGTTCACAAAAATCATGAGTGTGAGAGCTAAGCAGTACAACAGTACAACCCTCTCACTTTACAGGTGGAAAAAGTGAGAAAGTGCTTTCTCAACATGATAGAATGAATTCATATGAGAACAGTGCCCAGATCTATGTCTTTTGATGGGTGGGTCAGTAGTCAATTCCTCAGTATCAATAAGGATGAATACTGTGGAGAACAGAAGCTTTGAATGAAATATCCTCAATGTTGCAAATGGAAAATGCAGAGAATCTAATACTTACTCTCTCATTCTCTCTCTGTCTCTCTGTCTCTGTCTCTCTCCCTCCACTCCCACCTTAGGCAGGTGTAAAGATGAATCTGGTAAGTAACATTTTCTTCTTCATTATCAAAATATTTGTATACAGTGATACTACATAGCAGCAGAGAATTCTGGGAATTGAATGCATTAGGAGATCCCCAAATCAAGGCACTCATTGAGTCTTCACAATTTGTAGAGGGGAAACTTTGGCAGCTGCAATTTTTCCTGTGAAATGCTTGTTTTTGTCAAAACACAGTTAATTAATACATTTTTAATTTACTCTGTCTCTTTTCTCCCTATCTCTGCCTTTGTCTCTGCCTTTGTCTATGCCTCTGTCTGTCTCTGTCTGCATTTTTCTCTGTGTCACTGTCTCTCAGGCATTGGGAAAGTTGAAAGTGGTGAGTAATATTTTCTTCTCCATTATCTGAATATTTGTATATGGTGATATTACTTGCCACTGGAAAATTTGTGGAAATGAGCTAACCACTGAGGTTTCCAAGTCAATGTTCTCATCTAGTCTGTACATTTGTGCATGGGAGGCCCTGTCGGTTTCAATTTGCTTGTGAAGTAGTTGTTTTGAATTAATTTTCAAAAGAAAAGAAGTTTGGAAAAAATCAGTGAATGGGATGCAGTGGGACATGAGACATCTAGTTAAAGTTGGTAATAGCTTACTTTTATAGATTTAAAATTCAATGTGTGTTTAGATCTTAGTCAGTCCCATAGTTTTATTTTATCACTAGGAAAATAGAGGCTTAGTGATATCACTTTCTAAAGGCCACAAATTTCATGACTGGGAGAGCTGCAAAGGGTTTAAATTTTGCTAGTTTATTTGGAATCTTCAATATTATGTAGTATGACTTTCTCACTTTACAGATGGAAAAAAGGAGAAAATGGCTTTCTCAGTATCATAGAAGCAATTTGAGAATAGGGAACTAATCTATGTCATTTAACCCATAATTTGGTGGTTCATTTTTCAACATCAATGAGCCTGAATATTTTGAAGAATGGAAATATTAAAAAAATTCTAAATGTAGCAAATGTATAATTCAAAGAAGATAATTTCCTGTCTATCTCTGTTTATTTCTCTGTCTCTTTTCTTACCTCACTCAGGCATGGGTAAAAGTGAAACTGGTGAGTAGTAATTTCTTCTTCATTATCCAAGTATTTCTATATGGTAATATTACCTTCCAGTAGCTACTGCTGGGAACTGATTATGGGGCTACCAAGTCAATGCACATCTCCTGTCTCATCAGTTTTTAGAAGGAAGATTTTGACAGCCAGGCATCTTTTGTCAAAATACAATTTCTTAATTAAGAAAAAGAATAATTGAAATTTTGACCAAAAAAGTGAGTGGGAATCAGTGACAGCCTTTAGTGGAAGTCAATATGATCTTAGTTTTATAGATTAAAAGTTGGAAGTGATCTTAAAGATACAGAAATGACATTATCCTTTTCTAAAGGTGAAAAATGATGAGAGAGCTTGAATATATTCAATCATTGTGAGATAATAAGATAAGAAATTATGTAATTAGTACAGTCCTCTCACTTTAAGGAGGGAAAACATGAGAATATGGCTTTCCCAAGATCATAGAATGAGCTAATGTGATCATAGTCTCTCAGGCTTTGTCCATTCACTTGTAATTGAGCAGACCATTTTCTGATAATATTTTAGAATATAAATCAGAAGATTTTAGAAAACTGAAGTATGAAAAGAAGCATTTTCAATATAGCAAATTGATAATTAAGGGAAGTTAATTTTTGCCTCTCTATGTCTGTCTATCTGTCTGTCTCTTTTTCTCTGTCTCAGACTCTCTCCTACAACCCTCAGCCGAGAGCAAAGTAGCAACTAGTGAGTATTATCTTCATTATTGAAATATTTGCATGTGTTGATACTACATAGCAGAGAAGAATTTAGGAATATGAACTTAACCAAAAGGCACCCAAGTCAATGCATCCACCTAGTATCTAGGGTTGTAGAGTGAAAACTTCTTCTGTTTTGATTTCACTTGGAAGTATTTGTTTTACAAAACAGGGTTTCTTAACTAATTAATTGACAAAATAATGTAAATTTTGAAGGGAAGCACTGAGACATGAGCAATATAGTAGAAGTTGGTATGATCTTAGTTTTATAGATGTAAAGTTGGAAGAGACCTTATAGACTAATCAGTCCTAGTTTCTTATTATTGGTGAGAAAATAGAAACAGTGATGTTATCTCTTTCTGAACATAACAGAGAACGTAAGTGGGATAACATGAGATGTAACTAAACATGGTTAGATTATAGGGAACGTTAGAGATTATGTGAGTAAAACCCTCTCAGTTGAGAGAATGACAGAGGGAGAAAATATATTTTTCAAGATCACAGAATGAACTAATTTGAGAACAATTAGCTGATCAGTGGTCCATTTCTTAGGAATAAGAAGACTAAAGATTTTGGGGTATTAAATAGACATTCTAAATGGAGCAAATAGATAATATATAGTAGATAATTTATGCTCTTTATCTATGTCTCACTTTCTGTGTTTTTCTCTTTCCAGATCAGTATTTCTTTGACCCTTCAGGAATAAAAAAAGATGGAACTGGTGAGTAATATCTTCTTTTTCATTATCAAAATATTTGCTTGTGGTGATACAACATAGAAGTGGAGAAGTTAGGGAAATGAGCTGATCAATATGTCCCCCAAGTCAATGCATCCATCTAGCTTCAATATAAATAGAGGGGAGATCCTTTTCTGTTTCAATTTTCCTCTGAAATGTTTGTTTTGGAAAAAAACAGTCCTTCTTAATTAATTAATTGACAGAGAAAAAATTTGAAAAAGTCAGGGAATGAGAAACATTAGGACACTAAAAGAGCCTCGTGGAAATCAGTATGAACTTGCTTTTATGTATGTAACATTGGAAGTGACCTTAATGGCTAATCAATCCCATAGTTTAATTTTATTGATGAGAAAATAGAAGCTTAGTAATGTTATCACTTTCTAAAGGTCACAGAGATTTTAAGTGTGAGACCTGAGAATGATTGAAATGGGACTAGATTATATGGAATCTTAAAGGTTATGAGGGTACAACACTTTAGCTTTACAGATTTAAAAAGTGAGAAAACATCTCTTATAAGATCATAGAATGAACTAATTTGAGTTCCTCAATATATATTCTATAATCTGTAATTCAATGGTCCATTCCTCAAGAGCAAGGAGCCAGAATATTGTGGAAACTACACATATTAAAAGAAGCATTCAAAATGTAACAAATGGAGAATAGATCATAGCAAATTTTCTCTATTTTTGTCTCAATTTCTTTGTTTATCTTTCTCCCTGTCTATATTATCCCCACCCATCAGGGGTGAAAAAAGATGTAACTGGTGACTAATATCTTTTTCATGTTTAAATATGTGTATGTGGGGGATACATTATAACAATGTAAAGAGAAATGAGTTGATCAATATGGCCCCCAGTCAATGCACCCATCCAGCCACAACTTTACAGTGGGAGACATTGTCCATTTTGTTTTTACTTTGAAGTGTTTGTTTTCTAAAAGAAAGTTTTGAATTAATTGAGAAAATAATGGTTATGTTGAAAAATGTCAGGGAATGGAAGCTTTGGTACATGAGATATCTAGTGAAAGTTGGTATGATCTTAGTTTTATGGTTTTAAAGTTGGAAGTGACCTTAGTGGCTAATCAGTCCATAGATTTATTGATGAGAAAATAGATTCTTAGTGATGTTATCACTTTTTAAGATCACAGAGAGCTTAATGTAAGACTTGAGATAGATATAAACTTTGTTAGATTATACAGAATCAGAGATTATGTAGGTACAACCCTGTTACTGTACAGATGGAAAAATGAGAAAATATCTGTCTCGAGATCTTAAAATGAAGTATTTTGAGAATAGTCCCTGCATCTATGTTCTTTAACCTATAATTTGGTATGCATTCATCAAGATCAAGAATCCTCTTGGAATATAGACATAGTAGAAGAGGAATTTGAATTGTACCAAATGGACAATCTGAATAATCTAAGTTTACCCCTTCCCCTATCTCACTCACTCTCTCTGTTTGTCTCTGTCTCTGTTTCTCCCATCCCTCAGCAGTAAACAAAGATGCAACTGGTCACTATATCTTCTTCATTTTTCAGTATTGGCATGTGATGCTAATAATATGCATGTAGTATAAAGTAAAGGGAAAATAATTGTTCAATGTGGCCCCCAACTCAATGTATCTATTTAGATTCAACTTTTGTTAGAGGAGACTGTGTGTTTTGATTTTCCTCTGAAGTGATTCTTTGCAAAACAGTATTTTTCACTTTGAAAAAATAAAAGAAAATTTGAAAAATGTCAGTGAATGGGAAGCATAGGACATGAAGCATCTAGGAGAAGCTGGTATGATCTTAATTTTATATTTAAAGTTGGAAGTGACCTTAGTGACTATTATCAAGTTGATTGTTTCATTGAGAAGAAAAAAAGATTCTTAATTAGGTTATCGCTTTCTAGAGTTCCAAGAAATTTTAAGATTGAAACCTGTAGTGAATTCAGACATGGTTAGATTATTTGGAAATTTAGAGATTATGTGAATAGAAACCTCTTACTTTACAGATAGGAAAAGTGAGAAAAGTCCTTAGCAAAATCTTAGACTCAACTAATTTAATTACACTCCCCTGATCTATGATCTTTAACCTGTAATTTGGAGGGAATTCTCCAAGAACAAGAAGGCTGAATATTTTGGAAAATAAATGTATTAAAAGAGGCATTCTAAATATACTTAATTGACAATCCAGAAAAACTAATTTTATTGGCTCCCCCTTTTCTCTCTTTTTCTTCCTCTGTCTCTGTGCTTCTCTCTCTGTCTCCCTATCTCCTGTCTCCCTGTCTCTCTCCTTTCCTCCCTGTATCCCTCCATACCTTCCCGCACCTCTCTCTCTTTCTCTCTCTGTCAATCTGTCTATCTCTCAATCTTTGTTTGTTGGTCTGTCTGTCTGTCTCTTCATCTCTTTCTTTTCCCCTATATCATTCACTCCTCTCAAATGTGAGCAAAGATATACCTGGTGAGTAATAACTACTTCTACATTTTCAAATAGTTGCACTTGGTGATACTATATAACAAGGAAAAATAAAAGGAAATGAGGTAATCTATATGGCCCTAACATCAACATAGGGAGAAAATTTCTTTCCCAAGGTCTTAAAATAAAAGTAATTTGAGAATACTTCACTGTTCTATGTTTTTTAATTCATAATTCAGTATCCATTCATCAAGCTCAAGAAGCATCAAATTTTGGATAATAGATGTATTAGAAAAGACATTTGAATTGTGCCAAATGGACAAAACAGTGAAGCTAATTTTATCTCATTCTGGCAATGTATTTTTCTCTTTTTCTCCCTGTCTCTTTCTCCCACCCCACAGGAATGAGAAAAGATGGCACAGGTGTGCAATATCTTCTTCATTATTGAAATACTTCCATGTGGTGATACTTTGGACTAGTGCAGTTTACAGGGAAATATGTTAATGAATATGGCCCACAAGTCAATGCACCCATATAACCTACATTTTAATAGAGGGGACATCTTGGGTGTTTTGATTTTCCTTGGATATGTCTTGTTTTGTTTTGCAAAAGAGGGCTTTTTAATTATTTGACAAAAATGGATATTTTGAAAAAAATCAGTGAAGGGGAAACACTGGAACATGAGGTACCTAGTGAAAGTCAGTGTTATTTTAGTTTTATATGTTTCAATTTGGACATGACCTTAGTCGCTAATCAGTCTTTAGCATTATGGATGAGAAAATAGATTGTTCATCAGATTATCCCTTCAAAAAGTAGCAGCGCTCTTTAGTATAAGACCTGAGATCAATTCCAATTTGGTTCGACTAGAAAACATCTCAGAGATTATACAGGGCAATATTTGTTATTTCACAGATGAAAATAAGAGGAGGAAATGTCTTTCCTAAGAATGTAAGCTTAAGCAATTTGAGAACCGTTCCTTAATCTATGTTGCTTAACTTGTAATTTGGTGTGCCTTCTTCCAGATCAAGGAACCTAAATATTTAGGCAAATAAGTATATTAAAAGATGCATAATAAAAGTAGCCAATGGATAACATAAAAGAGCTAACTTCACTCTCTACCTTTGTCTCAATATCTGTGTTTCTCTTTGTGCTCATCTCTCTTTCCTCTACCTTTCAGGGTTGAAAAAAGATGCAAGTGGTGAGTCATATCTTCTTCATTATCAAAAGATATGGATGTGATAATATCATGTAGCAGTGGAATATTTAGGAAAAGGACCTGAATAGTATGACCTGACTATCACTGTAGCCACTTAAACTCAATTTTTGGAAAGGGGAGATCTTGTCTGTTTGATTTTCCTTTGCAGTATTTGTTTTGCCCAACAGTGTTTCTTCTTAGATTAATTGACATAATAATGGAAATTTTAAAAAAAAATCGGTGAATGGGAAGCATTGGGCCATAAGGCAACTGGTAAAGTCAGTATGATCTTCATTTTATAGATTGAATGTTGGAAGTGACCATTGATTGATCTTTAGTGATGAGGTCATTTATTAAAGGTCACAGGGATGGTAAGTTGTGAGAACTGAGTTTGATTCAAATGTATTTAGATTATACAAAATCTCAAGAGATTATGTGGGAAAATCCCAATTACTTTACAGATAGAAAAAGAAGAAAGCATCTATCCCAAAGCTTTAGAATGAACCCATTGGAGAACAGTTCCTTGATCTATGCACTTTAAAAAATGATTCTATGTGTCTTCCTAAATATCAAGAAGTTTGAATATTCTTAAAGATAGACCTATTATAAGAGGCATTCGCAATGCATGTAAAGGACAATCCAGAGTAGCTAATTTTACGTGTCTCTTTGTGTGTTTCTCTTTCTCTGTTTATCTCTTGCATCCATTCTTCAGGTGTGAGCAAAGATGCAATTGGTGAGTAATATCTTCTTCATTTTTCAATATTTATATGAGTGGATATAATATACTAAAGGGACATGAGCTGATCAATATGACCTTAATTCCATGCATCCATCCAGCCACAACTTTTGTAAGTGGGAGACTTTGTTTATTTTGTATTTCCTGTGGTCTTTGTTTTCTAAAAGAGTGTTTTTAATTAATTGAGAACATCAAGGATACTTTTAGAAATCTCAATGAATTGGATGAACTGTGACATGAGGCATCTAGTGAAAGTCGGTGTGATTTTAGTTTTATTTGTTTCAATTGGAAGGGACCTTAGTAGCTAGTCAGTCCTTAGCTTAATGGATGAGAAAATAAATTGCCGTGGTGTTATCACTTGACAATGTTAATGGAGTTCTTCATTGTAAGACCCAGTGAGTTTTGCTAGAAAACATCTCCGAGTTTATATGGCTAGATCCTTATTGTTTTGAAAATGAAAAAAGGGAAAAAATGTCTTTACCAAGATCAGAAGTTTATGTAATGTGAGAAGCTTAAGTATGTTGTTTAACTAGTAATTCTGTCAGTCTTCTTCAAGATCAAGACACCTAAATATTTAGAAAAATAGATGTATTAAAAGAGGCATAATAAAAGTAGTAAATGAACAATATATAGGAGGTGATTTCCCCCTCTGCATTTTTCTCAATATCTGTGATTCTCTCTCATCCTTGTCTCTTTTTCTTCTACTTTTCAGTGGTGAACAAAGATACAACTGGTGAGTCATGATTTCTTCATTATTATCCAAAGATATGCATAAGATAACAGGATATAGCAGTGGGAAGTTTAGGAAAATGACCTGATGAATAGGACTTTTCCATCACTGATGCCATGTAAGGTCAACTTTAAGAACAGTGAGATTTTGTCGATTTTGATTTACCTCTGAATTATTTGTTTTCCTTAACAGGGATTCCTCACTGATTAATTGACATAATAATGGAAACTTTGAAAAAAATTAGTAAATGGGAAGCATTGGGTGATAATGCTTTTAGGGAAAGTCAGTATAAACATAGTTTTATAGATAAAATGATGGAAGTGTCCTTAGAGGATGATTAGTACATAGTTTTATCTATTAGAAAATTGATGTTTGGTGATGAGATCAAATATTAAAGGTCACAATTATCATAACTGTGAGACTTGTGTTTGATACAAATATGTTTAAATTATGGAAAATCTCAGAGATTATGTGGAATGATCGGTATAATTGGAGAGATTGAAAAAGTTGAAATGGTGTTTCCCATGGCTTTAGGAACCCATTAGGAGATATTCCCTGAGCAAAGTACTTTAACCAAAGATTCAGTATATGTTCCTCAATATTAAGAACGTGCATATTCTCAGAGATAGACCTGTTTAAAGAGGCATTCAAAATGTATGTAAAGGACAATCCAGAGAAACTAATTTTACCTGCCTGAGTGTGTGTTTCTCCTTCTCTGTTTATCTCTTTTACTCATCCTTGAGGTGTGAGAAAAGATGCAATTAGTGAATAATGCTTTCTTCATTTTTCAATATCCATATGTGTTGATTTCATATAGTAAAGGGAAATGTTAATCAATATGACCCCAAATTCAAACACTTATCTAGCCCTAAATTTTGTAGTGGTAGAGCTTCTCTGTTTTGTCCTCTGAAGTCTTTGTTTTCTAAAAGAGTTTAATTAATTGGGAATGTCTTGGTGATTTTCACAAAAGCAGTGTATGGGACATACTGGGACATGAGGCATCTAGTGAAAATCAGCATGATTTTAGTTTTATTTGTTTCAACTAGACCTGACCTTCATAGCTATTGGTCCTTAGCTTGATGGGTTACAAAATAGATTGTCGTGGTGTTATCACTAGACAAAACTGACAAAGTTCTTCAGTGTGAGACCTGAGATCAACTCAAATAGGTTATGGTAGAAGAAATTATGACTCACCAGTTTATATGGATTGATCCCTTTTAGTGTGCACATGTAAAAAAAAAAGAAAATTATCTCTACCAAGAGCTGAAGTTAATGTAATGTAATGTAGTGTTCCCTGATCTATGTGGCTTAACCCTTAATTTGGGGTGCCTTCTTCAAGACCAAGAAGCCAAATATTTAGGGAAATAGGTGCATCAACAACCATAGTAAATGTAGTAAACATAGTAAATGTATGATTTATCAGAGCTAATTTTTCCTCTTTATGTTTTTCTCAATTTCTGTGCTTCTCTCTATCCTTGTCTCTATTTCTTCTACCATTGAGCAGTGAAAAAAGATGAACCTGGTAAGTGATATGCTCTTCATTATTCACAAATCTGAACATGACTATATTATGTAGCAGTGGAAAGTATAGGAAAATGTCATCATGAATATCTCGATACAATCACAGTGGAAATCTAACCTCAACTTCTAGAAAGAAGAGATATTGTCCATTTTGATTTTCCTCTGTACTACTTGTTTTCCCTAAGAGGGATTCTTCACTGTTTGCTTGTCATAATAATGGACATTTTAAGAAAAGCTTTTAATGGGAAGAGTTGTGCAATACCTCCTACAGAGGAAGTCAGTGTGATCATAGTGTAGATATAACATTGGTAGTGTCCTTAGAAGCTAATCAGTCCATAGTTATATCTATTAAAAAATTCATGCTTGGTGAGGAGTCCAGATATTAAAATTCAGAGCAATCAAAACTGTGACACCTGTGTTTGAGATAAATGTCTTTAAAATATGGAAAATCATAGCTTATATGAGGTGATTCCCATTCACTGAGATATTGAAAAAGATGACAGCCTGTTTCACAGAGCTTTAGAATGAACCCATTAGACAACATTCCCATGATCAATGGGTTTTAACCAATGATTCTTTGTGAATTCCTCAATATTAAGGAGCCTGAATATTCTCAGAGATAGTCAGTCTGAACATAGTTGATAGATTAACGTTGGAAGTGTCTTTAGCGACTCATTATTGTATCGTTTTATCTATGAGAAGGTCGATCATTGGTGATGAAATCAATTATTCAAACTCTCAATGACCATATCTGTGAGACCTGTGTTTGATACAAATATGTTTGGATTCTTGAAAATCTCAGAAAATATCTGTGGATATCCGTGTAACTTGAGAGATAGAAAAGGAAGACAATGCTGTTTGCAAGGTGTTACAAATCCATTTGGGAACAGTCCCCCAACAAAAGAACTCTAAGCAATGATTCAATGTGTATTCCACAATATGAAGAAGCCTGAATATTCTGAAAGATAAAGCAATTAAAAGTGACATTCAAAATGTATACAAATGCACAGTTTTGCGAAGGTAATTTTCCTTTCTGAGTGTGTGTTTCTCTTTCTCCGTTTCTTTCTTGCAAAAATTCTTTAGATTTGAGCAATGTGGCAAATGGTGAGTAATAACATCCTCGTTTTTAAATATTTATGTGTTGATATTATATAGTAAAGGGAAATGAGCTGTTCAATAAGACCCTAATCCCATGCCTGCATCCTGTAACAACTTTTGTATAGGGAGACATTGATTTTGCCTTTCCTCTGAAGTCATTGTTCTCTGATAGAACATTTTTAATTAATTAAAAAGGTCATAGAAATTTTCCCAAATTCAGTACATGGGACAAACCGGGATATGTGTCATCTAGTGTAAGCCAGTGTGACTACAATGATTTTCTTCCTACTGGGCTTGACCTCAGTAGCTAGTTGATCTTTAACTTGGTAGAAGAGAAAAGAAAATTGTCATTTTGTTCTCATTTTATAAAGATAACAAAGTTCTTTACTGTGAGAACTGAGATAAACTCAAATATATTTTGCTCGAAGATATCTCAGAGGTTATCTGGATAGATTTTTAATTTTTTTGAAAATGAGAAAAAGGGAAAAATGTATTTTTTAAAAAAGTAATTTTATGCAACATGAGTAGTGTTGCCTGATTTATGTCTTAATCCCTAATTCAGTGTGCCTTCTTCAAGATCAAGAAGCCAAATATTTAGGGAAATAGGTGCATCAACTGAACCAAAGCAAATGTAGTAAACATAGATAATGTGTGATTTATCGGAGCTAATTTTCCCTCTTTATGTTTTTCTCAATTTCTGTGCTTCTCTCTATCCTTGTCTGTATTTCTTCTACCATTGAGCAGTGAAAAAAGATGAATCTGGTAAGTTATATGCTCCTCATTATTCAGAAATCTGAACATGACAATATGATGTAGCAGTGGAAAATATCAGAAAGGGACATCATGAATATCTTGATACAATCACAGTGGAAATCTAACCTTAACTTTTAGAAAGTGGAGATATTGTCCATTTTGATTTTCCTCTGGAGTATTTGTTTTCCCTAAGAGGGATTCTTCATTGATTAATTGCCATAATACTGGACATTATTTTTTTTAAATTTTATTTGCAAAACATATGCATGGGTAATTCTTCAACATTAACCCTTACAAGGCTTTCTGTTACAAGTTTTTCCTGCTTACTCTCCTAGATGGCAGGATATCCACTATATGTTAATTATGTTAAAATACTTGACAAATCGAATATATGTATACATATTTCCACACATCATTGTTGTGCAAGAAAAATTGTATCTATAAGAAAGAAATATCAGATAAAGGAAACACAATGTAAGCAAACATCAATCAAAAGTATGAAAATATTATGTTGTGGTCCACATTCAGATCCCTCTCTCTGGGTGTATATGGCTTTCTTCACTGAACAATTGGAAGTGGTTTGAAACATTTCATTGTTGAAGAGAGCCATGCCCATCAGAATTGATCGTCATATAGTATTGTTGTTGCCATGTATAATGATCTCCTGGTTCTGCTCATTTCATTCAGCATCAGTTCACATAAGTCTCTCCAGGCCTCTCTGAAATTGTCCTGCTGGCCGTTTCTTACAGAACAATAATATTACATAATATTCATATACCATAATTTGTTCAGCCACTTTCCAATTGATGGGCATCCATTCAGTTTCCAGTTTCTTGTCACTACAAAAAGGGCTGCCACAAAACATTTTTGCACATGTGGGGCCCTTTCCTTCCTTTATTATTTCTTTGGGATATAAGCCCAATAGAAGCACTGCTGGGTCAAAAGGTATGCACAGTTTGATAACTTTTTGAGCATAGTTCCAAATTGCTCTCCAGAATGGCTGTATCCGTTAACAGCTCCACCAACAATGTATCAGTGTCGCAGCCTTCCCACATCCCCTCCAACATTCATCATTATCTTTTCCTGTCATTTTAGCCAATCTGACTGGTGTGTAGCAGTACCTCAAGGTTGTCTTAATTTGCATTACTCTGATCAATAGTGATTTGGAGCACCTTTTCATATGATTACAAATAGTTTTAATTTCATCTTCTGAAAATTGTCTGTTCATATCCTTTGACCATTTATCGATTGTAGAATGGCTTGAATTCTCGTAAATATGAGACAATTCTCTATATATTTTAGAGATGAGACCTTTATCAGAACCATTAAATGTAAAGATGATTTCCCAATTTGATGCTTCCCTCCTAATCTTGACTGCATTGGTTTTGTTTGTACAGAAACTTTTAAACTTAATATAGTCAAAGTTATCTATCTGGTGTTCAATTAATACTGGACATTTTAAGAAAAGCTTTTAATGGGAAAAATTGTGCAATACCTCCTACAGGGGAAGTCAGTGTGACCTTAGTATCGATATAACATTGGTAGTGTCCTTAGAGGCTGATCAGTCCATAGTTATATCTATAAAAAATATTCGTGCTTGGTGAGGAGTCCAGCTATTAAAATTCAGAGCAATCAAAACTGTGACACCTGTGTTTGAGGTGAATATCTTTAAAATAAGGAAAATCATAGAGTTTATATGAGGAGATTCCCATTCGATGAGATATAGAAAAAGAGGACAGCCTGTTTCACAAAGCTTTAGAATGAACCCATTAGAAAGCATTCCCATGATCAATGGGTTTTAACCAATGATTCTTCGTGAATTCCTCAATAAAAAAAAGCCTGAATATTGTTAGAGAGTCAGTCTGAACATAGTTGATAGATTAAAGTTGGAAGTGTCTTTAGGGACTCATGATTGTATCATTTTACCTATGAGAAGATTTATCTTTGTGATGAGATCAATTATTAAAACTCTCAGTGATCATAACCGTGAGACCTGTGTTTGATACAAACAAGTTGGGATTATCAAAAATCTCAGAGAATATCTGGGGATATCCATGGAACTTAAGAGATTGAAAAGGAAGAAAATGTTATTTAAAAAGCATTAGAAATCCATGTGGGAAAAGAACCCTAATAAAACAACTTTAAGCAATTATTCAGTCCGTATTTCACAATACCGAGAAGCCTGAATATTCTCAAAGATACACCTATTAAAAGAGACATTCAAAATGTAGGCAAATGGACAGTTTTGAAAAGCTCATTTTGCCCTTCTGATTGTGTGTGTTTCTCTTACTCTATTTATCGATTTCACTCATCCTTTAGATTTGAGGAAAATTGCAAAAGGTGAATAATATCATCTTCATTTTTCAATATTTATCTGTGTAGATATTATATTAGTAAAGGGAAATGAGATGTTCAATAATACTCCAATACCATGCCTCCATCCTACAAGAACTTTTGTATAGGGAGACATTGTTTTTGCCTTTCCTCTGAAGGCTTTGTTTCTAAAAAATATTTTTAATTAATTGAAAAGGTCATGGAAATTTTCACAAATATAGTACATGGGACAAACTGGGACATGTATCATCTAGTGTAAGTCAGTGTGACTACAACGATTTGCTTCCTACTGTGCTTGACCTCAGTAGCTAGTTGATCTTTAGCTTGATAGAAGAGAAAAGAAAATTGTCATTTTATCACTTTATAAAGATCACGAATTTATTTACTGTGAGAATTGAGATCAACTCAAATATATTTGGCTCAAAGATATCTCAGAGTTTATCTGGATAGATTGTTAACATTTTGAAAATAAAAAAAAGAAAAAAGTTTTCTTTAAAAAATGTAATTTTATGCAATGTGAGTAGTGTTGCCCGATTGATGTGACTTAACCCAAAATTCAGTGTGCCTTCTTTAAGAGCAAGAAGCCAAAAACTTAGGGAAATAGTTGCATCAACTGAACCATAGCAAATGTAGTAAACATTGATAATGTATGATTTATCAGAGCTAATTTTCCCTCTTTATGTTTTTGTCAATATCTGTGTTTCTGTTTCTCCTGGTCTGTATTTCTTCTACCATTGAGCAGAGAAAAAAGATGAACCTGGTAAGTGATATGCTTTTCCTTATTCAAAAATCTGAACATTACAATATTATGAAGCAATGGAAAGTATAGGGAAATGACATCATGAATATCTCGATACAATCATTGTAGAAATCTAACCGCAAGTTTTAGAAAGAAAAGATATTGTCTATTTTGTTTTTCTTTTTTTTTTGAAGTATTTGATTTTTCTAAGAGGGATCCTTCACTGATTAATTGCCATAATGGATGACATTGTATATAAAGCTATAAATGGGAAGTATTGTGACATACCTCCCATAGGGGAAGTTAGTAGGATCTTAGTTTAATATATAATGTAGGCAATGTCTTTAGAGGTGGATCAGTTCATAGCTATATTTATAAAAAAAATTGGTTCCTGGTAAGGAGTGAAGATATTAGAATTCCGAGCAATCATGACTGTGAGACCTGTGTTTGAGATAGATATCTTTAAAATATGGGGAATCTTAGAGTTTATATGAGGAGATTCCCATTCGTTTGGATATTGAAAAAGAGGACACCCTGTTTCACAGAGTATTAGAATGAACCCATTAGACAACATTCCCATGATCAATGGGTTTTAAACAACAATTCTTTGTGAATTCCTCAATATTAAGGAGCCTGAATATTCTCAGAGATAGTCAGTCTGAACATAGTTTATATCTCAGAGGTTATCTGGATAGATTGTTAATATTTTGAAAATGAAAAAATGGAAAAGGTTTCCTTTAAAAAATGTAATTTGATGCAATGTGAGTAGTGTTGCTTGATTTATGTGGCTTAACTCATAATTCAGGGTGCCAACTTCAAGACCAAGAAGCCAAATACTTAGGTAAGTAGTTGCATCAACTGAACCATAGCAAATGTAGTAAACATAGATAATGTATGATTTATCAGAGCTAATTTTCCCTCTTTATATTATTCTCATTTTCTGTGCTTCTCTCTATCCTCATCTCTCTTTCTTCTACCATTGAGCAGTGAAAAAAGTTGAACCTGGTAAGTGATATGCTTTTCCTTATTCACAAATCTGAACATCACAATATTATGAAGAAGTGGAAAGTGTAGGGCAATGACTTCATGAATATCTCCATACAATCACTGTAGAAATCTAACTGCAACTTTTAGAAAGAGGAGATATTGTCCATTTTGGTTTTTTCTAAAATATTGTTTTCTCTAAGAGGGATCCTTCAATGATTAATTGCCATAATGGATGACATTGTATATAAAGCTTTAAATGGGAAATATTGTGTCATACCTCCCACAGGGGATGTCATTATGATCTTATTTTTATATATAACATAGGGAGTGTCTTTAGAGGCAGATCAGTTCATAGATATATTTATAAAAATAAATTGATTTTTGTTGAGGAGTTCAGATATGAGAATTCAGAGGGATCATGGCTGTGACTCGTGTTTGAGATAGATATCTTTAAAATATGGAAAATCTCAGAGTTTATATGAGGAGATTCGCATTCCTTGGGATATTGAAAAAGAGGACACCCTGTTTCACAGAATATTAGAATGAACTCATTAGACAAATTCCCACTATCAATGGGTTTTAAGCAACAATTTTTGGAATTCCACAATATTAAGGAGCCTGAATATTCTCACAGATAGTCAGTCTGAATATAGTTGATATCTTAGAGGTTATCTGGATAGATTGTTAATATTTTGAAAATGAAAAAAGGGAAAAGTTTCCTTTAAAACAATATAATTTTATGCAATGTGAGTAGTGTTGCCTGATTTATAAGTGATATGCTTTTCCTTATTCACAAATCTGAACATCATAATATTATGAAGCAGTGGAAAATATAGTGAAATGACATCATGAATATCTCGATACAAACACTGTAGAAATCTAACCACAATTTTAAAAAAGAGGAGATATTGTCATTGTTAATTTTTTTTCTGAAATATTGTTTTCTCTAAGAGGGATTTTTCATTGATTAATGGCCATAATGGATAATACTGAATATAAAGCTTTAAAGGGGAAGTATTGTATTATACCTACCACAGGGGAAGTCAGTATGAACTTATTTTTATATATAATGTAGGGAGTAATTTAGTGTGTATTCTACAATATGATGAAGCCTGAATATTCTCAAAGATACACCTATTAAAAGAGACATTCAATATGAAGGCAAATGGAGAATTTTAAGAAGTTCATTTTGCCTTTCTGAGTTTGCGTGTTTCTCTTTCTCTGTTTGTCTCTCTCAACCATCCTTTATCTTCGAACAATGTTCCAAAAGGTGAGTAATATCATCTTTGTTTTTCAATATTTTTGTGTGTTGATATTATATAGTAAAGGGAAATGAGCTGCCCAAAAAACCCCAACCCCATACATCTATCTTGCAACACCCTTTTTATAGTGAGATGTTGGTTTTGCCATTCCTTTAAAGATTGTGTTTTCTGATAGAATATTTATAAGGAATTTAAAATTTCATGGAAATTTTCACAAATGCAGAACATGGGACAAACTGGGACATGTATCACCTAGTGTAAGTCAGTGTGACTACAATGATTTTCTTCCTACTGGGCTTGACCTCAGAGCTAGTTGATCTTTAGCTTGATAGAAGAGAAAAGAAAATTCTCATGTTGTTATCACTGTATAAAGATAATGCATATCTTTACTGAGAGAATTGAGATCAACTTAAATATATTTTGCTCGAAGATATCTCCGAGGTTATCTGGATAGATTGTTAATATTTTGAAAATGAACAAAAGGGAAAATGATTTCTTTAAAAAATGTCACTTTATGCAATGTGAGTAGTGTTGTCTGATTCATGTGGCTTAACCCACAATGCAGTGTGCCTTCTTCAAGATCAGGAAACCAAATATTTAAGGAAATAGTTGCATCAACTGAACCATAGCAAATGTAGTAAACATAATGTATGATTTATTGGAGCTAATTTTCCCTCTTTATATTTTTCTCCATATCTGTGTTTCTGTCTCTCCTGGTCTGTATTTCTTCTACCATTGAGCAGAGAAAAAAGAGGGACCTGGTAAGTGATAAGCTTTTCCTCATTTACAAATCTGAACATCATAGTAATATGAAGGCGTGGAAAATGTAGGGAAATGACATCACGAATGTCGCGATAAAAACACTGTAGATATGTAACCGCAATTTTCAAAAAGAGGAGATATTGTCATTTTTAATATTTTTTCTGAATTATTGTTTTCTCTAAGAGGGATTGTTCATTGATTAATGGCCATAATGGATGACATTGAATATACAGCTTTAAATGGGAAGTATTGTGTCATACCTCGCACAGGGGAAGTCAGTATGATCTTATTTTTATATATAACATAGGGAGTATCTGTAGAGGCGGATCAGTTCATAGCTATATTTATAAAAATAAGTTGATTTTGGGTGAGGAGTTCAGATATTAGAATTTCCGAGCCATCATGACTGTGACTTGTGTTTGAGATAGAAATCTTTAAAATATGGATGATCTCAGAGTTTATATGAGTAGATTGCCATTCGTCGGGATATCTAAGAAGAGGACAGCCTGTTTCACACAGCCCTGGAATGAACCCATTAGACAACATTCCCATGATCAATGGGTTTTAAGCAACAATTCTTTGTGAATTCCTCAATATTAAGGAGCCTGAATAGTCTCAGAGATAGTCAGTGTGAACATAGTTGATAGATTAACGTTGGAAGTGTCTTTAGAGACTCATTATTGTATCATTTTATCTATGAGAAGGTTGATCATTGGTGATGAGATCAATTATTCAAACTCTCAATGACCGTACCTGTTAGACCTGTGTTTGATATAAATATGTTTGGATTATTGAAAACCTCAGAGAATATCTGTGGATATCCGTGTAACTTGAGAGATAGAAAAGGAAGACAATGTTATTTGCAAGGTATTACAAATCCATTTGGGAAGAGTCCCCTAATAAAAGAACTTTAAACAATAATTTAGTGTGTATTCCACAATATGAAGAAGCCTGAATATTCTCAGAGATACACCTATTAAAAGAGACATTCAATATGAAGGCAAAGGGAGAATTTTGAGAAGTTCATTTTGCGTTTCTGAGTTTGTGTGTTTCTCTTTCTGCATTTCTTTCAACCATCCTTTAGCTTCGAAGAACGTTCCAAAAGGTGAGTAATATCATTTTTGTTTTTCAATATATTTGTGTGTTGATATTATATAGTAAAGGGAAATGAGCTGCCCCAAAAGACCCAATCCCATACCTCCATCCTGCAACACCTTTTTTTATAGGGAGATATTGGTTTTGCCATTCCTCTAAAGACTGTGTTTTCTGATAGAATATTCATAAGTAATTTAAAAGTTGATGGAAATTTTCACAAACGCAGAACTTGGGAAAAACTGGGACATGTATCACCTGTAGTGTGACTACAATGATTTTCTTCCTACTGGGCTTGACCTCAGAGCTAGTTGATCTTTAGCTTGATAGAAGAGAAAAGAAAATTCTCATGTTGTTATCACTGTATAAAGATGACACATATCTTTACTGTGAGAATTGAGATCAACTTAAATATATTTTGGTCGAGGATATCTCAGAAGTTATCTGGATAGATTGTTAATATTTTGAAATTGAACAAAAGGGAAAATGATTTCTTTAAAAAAATGTCATTTTATGTAATGTGAGTAGTGTTGTCTGATTCATGTGGCTTAACACACAATGCAGTGTGCCTTCCTCAAGATCAGGAAGCCAAATATTTAAGGAAATAGTTGCATCAACTGAACAATAGCAAATGTAGTAAACATAGATAATGTATGATTTATTGGAGCTAATTTTCCCTCTTTATATTTTTCTCCATATCTGTGTTTCTGTCTCTCCTGGTCTGTATTTCTTCTACCATGGAGCA
>JAJPUD010019215.1:1616-26983 GCA_023553655.1 Myrmecobius fasciatus
CTCTCTCTCTCTCTCTCTCTCTCTCTCTCTCTCTCTCTCTCTCTCTCACACACACACACACACACACACACACACACACACACACATGCATATGCACAGAAGCATTGACTCTTTACCTGTTATAAAATCAGGAGATGTGATGGCATAAGTAATTGAACTTGCTAAATATTATTTTTGATACTCTTTATATAGTGGGATGGCAGTATATATAGAAAGAGTACCAAGCTTGTAGTCAGGAAGACTCATCTCCCTGAGTTCAAGTCTGACCTCAGATACTTACTAGTTGTGTGACTTTGGGCAAGTTACTTTATTTTTTGCCTCAGTTTCCTCATCTGTAAAATGAACTAAATAAGGAAATGTCAAACCACTCCAGTATCTTTACCAACCACTAAGGATTACTAAGAAACAGACATGACTGAAATAATTGAACAACCTATAGTGAGAGAGAAAAGAGACTCATATTATTTATATTCTTTCTTTGCAATGCCAAACATCTGAGTGTTTAAACATAACCTGCCATTTGGCATCTATATGACAAATGCATAAATATACATGGGGATATTTCTGTAATATTTTCCTAAATATTCCCTAGGTTTTAGTTTTTGAAGACATGACCTCATTTGGCTAAATAGTCCCTTGGATGAGAAAGTCTGATTTATGCAGTATCATAGAGTTAGAATATTTTGAACAAGATGAATGTTTTAAAGGTGTTCAGAATTTGCTGGTCCCTATGGAAAGATTTTGAGTTGAATATACTTGATTTTTCTTTTTAGGTCTAGACCTAAGATTTTATTTTTATATAGAATTTTAAGTGAAGAAATCCCCTCTACCTGCTTGGACCTACCTATAGACTTAAAAGAGTTGCTTGGGATAATGAGATTAAATAATTTGTCCAGCAGTATGCACCAGAAGACAAATCAGTTCAATTCAATTTTAAAAATTATTAAATGTCAACTATGTACTAGGCACAGTGTTAAGTGCTGGTATTAAAAAGAGGCCTTTAAGGACAGGACATCTTTCCCCTCTGTTTCTTCTTCCCCAATAAGAACTTTAAATCCATCTGCTTTTATTTATCTATAGGAAGTATACTTCTCAGATTACACATTTTCCTTTATACTCATAACATAGAAACTATTCATAGTGATAGCTTTCAATAATGTGATAAATGCAATAACACATTTTGGTGACAACTAGTTTATAGTTCTAGTTTTATTTCAGGACATAAAGGACAAACTATATAACTAAACATACACCAGAAACTTAAAGTTAAGATGGAGAGACAACTTTTTTCTCATTATAAGTATTAATAAGAACAAATCCTTTGCATTTGTATAGCATAATGTACAAAGAGTTTTGGTGTTCATTCTCTCTCATTTAAGCCTCACGTAAATTACCCCACAAGGTAGATGTTATAAGTTTTATTTCCTGAACTTTATACCTGAAGAAACTGAGGCCCACTAACATTAAGTAACTTCTCAATCAAATAGTAACCTAGGATTTGTTTCCAGGGCTTCCAACTCCAAATGCCTCACTTTTCCATTAGGGTAGTGTTTGTGACAAAGAGCTAAATTGGACATCACAAAGAACAGGACTTTATCTAAGGTGCTAATAGAGTGATATCATCTCCATTTGGTAACATTACCAGCTATGAGAATAGCTGCTCTAATACTTTCAAAAGAGAGTGCAATCCTTCATACATCCCATTTATCAGAAGGTAAGGTGTTGCTTTTGCTTAATTCACTGCCTTTTAGGCATTTAGTTTCTATAGCTCTCTTTTTTTGAGTTATTATCATGTCAATTTCATAACATCTTTGGACCTCACAAACCTATATCTCTAAATTCACATGTTCTCCAAAATAAGGGAGAGTCAAATTTGTTCATATAATATTTTTATTTAAATAGCACTCTATGATTTTTGAATTGCTTTCAAAATCCATTATCTCATTATCCTCACATTATCCTTGGAAAACAGGCATATCAGGTATTGTAATCTCCATTTTACTGACAATAAATTAAGTCTCTTGGAAGCTAAATGCCCTATTCAAAGTCAAGATCACATAGTTAGTAAATGATATCAGGACATGAATGTAGGTCTTTTGACTTCTGTTATTTCTAGTACCCCAAACCACAGTGACTCTACCCTCAGAGATTAATGTTCCTTTGGAAATTTGTGAAGCAGTGTCATTTTTCTAGTTCCATCACTTTGTGAGATTTTGCAGTTTTTCCTGTTTTCATGGGAAAAGTTATGGAGAACGAATTAGCTGAGAATATCATTCCAAGAGATACTTCTTGTTATATTATTAGGCAAGCAGAGAAGAAGCAAAGTTCCACTTGAGAAAAATTAGTTGATTTGCCTTCTGATTTTTAAATATTGTGGACCTTTCATAATAACTGTGAATGGACTGAGTACAATATTTCCTTTATCCATCTCATCATAGTATTTTACACTATCCTGATTTACATTATATTCTATAATATCAAGTATAGTATTGTATTGTATATTTGTGTAACCCCCTTGCTAGATTTTTTTTCCTAAAGGGTTTAAATCATCTTTAATTCATTTCTTCATCTCTCCAATGCTGTTTTATATTTATATTTAGTTTTTATTTTATCTTTAGTTGACATAATAAATAACAAAGGATGAATGAATGGATAGACAGTTGGATGGATGAATAAATGAATGTTCCTAGAATCATAAGATCATATATTTAGTCAGTTAGTCAATAAGTACTAATTAAGTACCTACTATATATCAGGCACTGTGCTAATTGCTGGGGATTAAAAAAGGGGAAAAGATACAATGTAATGGGAGAGAAAAATGCAAACAATTATGTACAAATAAGATATATGCTAGACAAATTGGAGGTCATTTCAGAAGAAAGACACTAGAATTAAGCAAGGTGAATAAAAACTTCTTGAAGTAGGTAGAATTTTAGCTAGGACTTGCAGGAAGGTATGGAAACCAGCAGGCAGAAATGAGGAGGGAGAGGATTCCAGGCATGTGGTGAAAGATGGGAGGGAGGGACAACTCGGGGAAAATGCTTAGAATTATAGATGAAATGGATGCTTAAGATCATCTAGTCCAATTCCCTCCTACTATTGCTGCAGAACCAAGGCTAACAGAGATAAACTAATTTGCCTATTATCCATTTGCCATGGATAAATGGTAGACCTGGATTTCAAGTTCAGGTAATAGGACTTCATAGCTCTAGAGCTGGAAATTACCTCAGAAGCCATTTTGTTCAACTCTCTCATTTTACAGATGAGAAAATTAAGATCCAGGGAAGTTATGGACCTTCCCCAAATTACCTACATATAAAGTACAAAGATGTAATTTAAAGCCAAATCCTCTCATTTCAAAGCAAAATTTTCTTTCAATTGTATTCTCCCATTCCTTTTCCTCAAATTCAGCACTGTTTTCTCCATATCACACATGCTACATCCCTAAAATAGTAAGTCAGTCAATACATATTGATTAAACACCTACTGTGTGCCAGATATTGTCCTAAATCTCACTATTGAGGTTCCTTGGATGACTACACAGGGAAGCTAATGGATAGACCTGAAAGGTTTTCATTATGTGTCAAAGCTCTCTACCAATGAACCTAGGGAACCATGTAAGACAGTCTTTGGAACAAAAATAGAGCTGGTGTTTTAAGCCAAAAACTAAAGTATAAATACACTTGGTTTTATAAAGGTAGTAGGCTTTGGAGTAATCTCAGGAAAAGTTGTTCTCGACACTGTACAATGTGCAGGGAGGAGACATATTTTGTAGCAGTTCCCTTATCCATAACTGATCACTAGAAAAATCCTGGAGTTGTCTGATGAGACTCTCTCATTTATTTCTCTCTAACTACTATTTCTCATTTTGTCAATTATATTATAAAATATATTATGAATGATGGAGTCCTAGAGACACTAAAAGAAATATACTAATGTGATCTCTGTCTTTTTCCCACTGATAGGTACTGATTCTTCAAATTCTCAACACACAGGTAGGACACATTATATGTGAGTGAAAAATTAACTACCATCTGACCTAAATTATGTGAATGCTGATGTTATTGGTGTTCAGTCATTCTACTCATATCCAAATATTCATGACCCTATTTGGGGTTCTGTTGAAAAAGATACTGAAATGATTTGCCTCTTCCTTCTCTTGCACATTTTACAAATGAGGAAACTGAGGCAAATAGGGTAAAGTGACTTGCCTAATGTCACAAGAGGTTGTTGTTTGTCCTTTGTTCTGAAAGAGGTGCATGACTTCAGAGAGGTAATGTCATAACATGAAAGTGCACTGGACTTAAGTAAGGGAGGGCTGTGCAAGGTCACCAGACTCACTTCTCTAGAGCCATCTGGGCCAGATCTAAATCAGTACCACTGGAGATGGCTCTGAATGTCCTGGTTTAGGACTCTATGTACTATGGCATCACCTAGTTGGTCCCCATGTGAGTCTTACAGAGATCAAAAGGGACACTGGGGATGCCTTTATGTGTGCAAGTTCCAATACAGCCAATGCTGCTGGCAACAACATGGTAGAATGGACAGAATTTGGAGAATGAGTCTAGTCCTAGCTCTACCACTTAATAATCATGTACTGGAAAGAAGTCTTTTAGTATCGTGAACCTTGGTTTCCTCATTTCAAAAAAGTAATTAATAATATCTATCCTATCAGAGGAAAATGGTATTATTATTATTATCACCAAAATTATTTCATATAAGAAAGCACAAGCAAATATTTTGAAACCTATAAAACACATGAAAGGCATCAATAATATTATTATCACCCACAAAAAAAGATTTTACATAAAAAAGCAGTTTCCATGTGTTGCCTTCAGCACTAAATGATGGTCTTGACTATGAAGAATGGATTACAGAGAATCTCCACAGTGAAGCACCCAATACAATAAATATCTTTCTTTTGTAAATATAAGCAGGTCTGGGACTCAGTGATTGAAAATGAGGATTTAACATTTGTGTCTCATTTCCTACCTCTATCACTTGCTTTGATTAGTTCATAAAGGGGAGCAATTACTAACTTATCTGAAAGAGTGGATAACCAAATAATTTTTAAAACCAAACATTTGATATTTCAGTTTGACTTTAAAACACCTAAGAGGAATTTTTAATTCTCCATGAATAAACTGTAAAGTATGTGCTTGAAAGCTGACTTTAGCATGCATTTTTTTCTCATTTGAGATTGGTGTTGAAAATCAGATATTATTTACTTAAATTGGTTATTTAGCAAAGCAATAGTAGTTTGAAGTTATTAATTTGTTATGAAGCAAAGTGATACTATTTTCTTTCCTAACTAAAGGGACCTTTTGGTTAAAAGTTTGCATTATTTTTTTTTTGTTTCTTGTATTCATTCTGTTTCATTGTGTTGTTCTGTGCTGAATCCACTAATAGGAATGTGGTGAAGCAATGTGGCACAGCAGAAAGGGGCAGGTAGGTTGTGGTATAGAACATGGAGTGTTAGACCTGGAGTCAAGAAGATCCATTTCCTGAATTCAAATCCACCTGAGACAATTATTAGCTGTGTGATTCTGGGCAAGTCACTTAACTCTGTTTGCCTCAGTTTCCTCATCTGCAAAATGAGCTAGAGAAGGAAATGACAAACTACTCTAACATCTTTGCCAAAGACACCCCAAATAAAAGAGCTGAATATAGTTGGGGAAGGGGAAAAACAACAGAAAGAAGTTTAGACTTGGATTCAGGAAACAAGAATAAATTTAGATCCTGCCAGTTATTATCTATGTGACCTTGTATAAGTTACTAGTTTCTTGGGATTCAGTTTCATTCCTTAAAAAATGAAACAATTAGTTCACTGAAGAAAACCATATACACCCAGAGAGAGTGATATGAAATATGGACCACAACATAACATTTTCATGCTCTCTATTGAGGTTTGCTTGCATTGTGTTTCCTTTCTCTGATTTTCTTTTTTTTCTTGTAGATAGGATTTTTCTTGCATAACTTGTCAAGTATTTCAACATTATTAACATGTAGTGGACTTCCTGCCATCTAGGGGAGGGGAGGGGACTGGGGGTAAAATTTGTAAGGGAAAGCTTTGTAAAGATCAATGCTGGGGAACTACCCATACATATGTTATACAAATAAAAAGCTTTAATAAAAAAAAAAGAAAAAAAAGAAAAGAGGAGTCTCATAGATACAGGGGTAAGGAAGTTGGATTATGTTTTTGTCTTAATATTTTAAAGTGTACTTTATATGTTACATCAATTAAAGAATTTTCCTGGAAAAAATGAAACAATTAGATTAAGCATCTTCTCTAAGTTCACTTATCACACTACATCTATGATTCAGCATGAGTTCAAAAATCATCAACATTTACTATTCCTTATTTTCCTGAATTTATTTTCTTTATTCATAATTTTGATTCAGCAACAATAATGTTATAATGTTTTCTGTTTATACTGAATATTCAATTCCCAAGCTATCATTAATAATAATTACTGAACACTCAGCAACTGTACTGCCAGGTAGATCAATATCATTGCATAAATTAATTATATGAGCATCAGATTAATTTTCTATGAAATATTGTACTTTTTACATTTAATTTAAGTATTGATGTATTATTCAAGTTAAAAGCTGTCTTGTAAGGCAATGAATTTTCCATCCATCCATCCATCTATTCAATAAATGTTTATTAAGTATCTGCTATGGACAAAGCACTATACTAAACTTTAGGGATACAAAGATAACATCAAAAACAGTTCACATTCAACAATCTCATATCAGTTAAAAGTCCAATATATAGTTAAAGAATTAGATCCAATGCCATTAAGTACAAAATTTACCATTAAATATTTCCCACCTATGAAAAATATGCCTCAAAACTTCACTAAAAATAAAGAAAGCAGGGAACCTTTTTTTTTTTAAGGTCCACTCTCAAGTCAAGTGTTCTTGCAAACAACCCATGAAAGGAAAAAAACCAAAATTATAACATAATTATCTGACCCTCATCTAATGGGTTCTGATGTTTCTCTCAGGTCCAGAAGATGGCAAAGTTGATTGGGACTTAAGTAATATTTATACTGTCTTGCTTCTAACGTCCAATAATATGGTAACAAACCAGTCAGTAAATATGTTTTTTTTTCTGTGTTGTAGATCATGAAAATGCAATTCCTTCTAAACCTGAAGGTAAGGTATATTTTTCATATGCCTCTGTTTTTTGCAATCAGAATATACTGCTTCATAAAGAAAAAGAAAGGATGGCTGAAGAGTTAAAATTCCACCAAAGATATCTGTATCTATTTCAAAGAATACTCTTTTTTAATTTTTTTTTCTGAGGCAATTGGGGTTAAGTGACTTGCCCAGGGTCACATAGCTAGGAAGTGTCTGAGGCCAGATTTGAACTCAGATTCTCCTCACTGCACAGTTGATGCACCTATCCACTGTGCCACCTAGCTGTCCTATTGCAATACTCTTTATGGACAGTGTTTCATTTATTATTCTCAAGAACACAGATTATACATGATTGCTAGCTTCTTCACCTTATAGATAAGGAAACTGAGGTTCAGGAAATTAAGTAACCTGCCCATGGTCACATACAGCTAGTAATTGGTGAAATCAGATCTCCAAGTAAGGTTTCCTATCTCAAAGTTCTGTACTCCAAAATACACACACACACACACACACACACACACACACACACACACACAAAGAGAGAGAGAGAGACAGAGACAGAGACAGAGACAGACAGACAGACAGACAGATAGAGAGAGCCTAAGTATTACTAGAGCTTTAACTTGTAATCCAGGAACCTGTGAATACTTACAATAAAGTGTATTCTTAGACAAATGATAAGAGATTCATTAGAAGATAGCAGAAGAAAGAAAGAAATCTCAAGATCCAAAGCTCTATTAGGACCTTGGCAATATCCCCAGAACAATGCTCCTTGATAATTAAGTTAAGAGATCCAAGGGACACCATTAGACTGCTTAGGAGAAAATCTTCCAAATACAATCAGAATATTGAAGTGAAATAAGAATTGGAAAAAAATGATAGAAAAATATGTAGTGTAAAATTGAAACAACTGAATCCTGAACTGGTTAAACAAGTAATTAAAAAGTAAAAAAAAATGAGACACAGACAACAAAAATGATATCAATTCAATCAGCATTTATTAAGTGCTTACCATGTACTGAAATTTTTAAACAGTTGGGTAACAGGGTCAGACCTATTTTTAAGAATATCAGTTTGGGGGCAGCTAGGTGGTGCAGTGGTTAGAGCACCAGCCCTGAAGTCAGGAGGACCTGAGTTCAAATCTGGTCTCAGACACTTCCTAGCTATGTGACCCTGGGCAAGTCACTTAACCTCAATTGCCTTAACAAAAAGCAAAAAAAAAAAAAAAAGAATATCAGTTTGGAAACTTGAGGATAATAGATTATAAGCAGAGAGACTAGATCAGATCTATCAGAAGATTAAAATACTAAAAGAAGATCAATGTAAAAGTGAAAGGCAAGAGATAGGATGATTGTGATGTGAGTGGTGAAATCTTTCATACAGATGTAAGAGGATTTGAGAAGGTGGAATAGGTTTCTTCTTAGTAATCATCTCTAGTGCTTTTCTTTAGAAGTTACATCTAGTCTGCAATGTCATGTCATTCTTCAATTAATTGGTTGTTTATACTTGCTGACAATCCTAAGGGATTTTTGTCAAGATTTGAGTTTTAGGCTGAGGATTTTGCTCAGTACAAAATTAAATAATTGCATTTTTCTTTCCCTACATAACCCAAATTGATTCAATTAGATACCAGTGATTTTTTATTAAATACTCCTGTAACTTTTTAATAGACAGGCAGAAAAAAGACAGAAGCATTTATTGTGACTATTATGTGCCAGGCATTGTATTAAGCACTTTATAAATATCATCTCTAGTGATCTATAACAACCTCTGTGATGAAGATGATATTATTACCTCTATTTTACAGTTGAAGTAACTGAGGCAGACAGAGGTTAAGTGTCTTGCCTAGGGTCATATATCTAATAAGTGTCTAGGGCTAGATTTAACTCATGGCTTCACATGGCTCTTCTAACTTTTACAATATGTAGATGCCTTTACTGGACCTAACTTCAACCACAGAACTATTTTTCATAAGGACTAGATCAACTGTAATACCCTAAAGCCATTTTCAGTTGAGCTAGCATTTTTTTATTATCTTAGTGGTAAAGTCTGATGCCTAGAGTTATGTTGAACAAAAAAAATCAGCTGCCAGCTTAATTCATAATTTTCATATAATATCCCAAGGGAACTCAGTTGAGTGTTTTACCTATAGTATGAAGAAACTCTATATGTCTATGGATGTAGGAAGTATATGATGTCAGGAGTTGAGGGGAGAGAAAACTGGAGAAATAGGTTATTGAAAGAGTAAGGACTCCCTTTAATAGAAGGAAGAAGGCATGTTGATTGCCTGGAAAGTTAAATTAAAGACTAACATTTTGCTTTCTTTGTGTTCAGGAGAATGGGCACCAGTGCAGCTAGTAGGAGGTAAAGGAAGATGTTTGGGACGAGTTGAAATTTATTACCAAGGAGAATGGGGAACTGTGTGTGACGATCTTTGGGATATAAAGCAAGCAAATGTTGTGTGCAGGCAACTAGGATGTGGCTGGGCCATTTCAGCCCCAAGTGAGGCCCATTTTGGGCAAGGTTCTGGGAAAATTCTTCTGGACAATGTGCACTGTAAGGGAGATGAAAATTATCTTGAACAGTGTTCCCACACAGGCTGGCTTTCCCACAACTGTGGCCATGGGGAAGATGCCAGTGCCATCTGTTCAGGTAACTTCTAATGCTCCTTCTTAATAGTCTATCTTTTCAAGTAGACAGTATTCTAATAATTAGTTGAAAACCTAAAAACCATCCATTGTTTTCCTTTCTCTCAATGTTTCCAGATGCTGAAAATTCATCTGTTGCACTATCAGGTAAGGGAAGAAAAAATGATTAAATACTTATTCATATAATAGATAAAAACAGAGGGGAAAAAGAAACAGACATGGGGCCAGGGGTCGGGGAGGAGTGTGTGGAGTTATGGAGAAAGCTAGCCACTGAGTTAGGATGACAGATTCTAGTCCTGCTGCCTACTCATCCTGGCTAAGTAACACTGGACAAGTCACTTATATTGCCTATCAGAGGTCCAGAAAATTCTCTACTACTAAAGTTGCATAAGAATTGATCATCTATATTGATAGATGGAGTTTCCTTACTATGGAGGATTATACCAGTGAGAGCAAGAGCCCAAACTATCTATCTATCTATTCTATCTGTCTGTTTGTCTATCTATTTATCTTTCTATCTGTCTTTCTATCCGTATCTCTGTCTGACTGTCTTTCTATCTATCAATCTGTCTCTAAGTATCTACTATCTATCTATCTGTCTATCTGTCTCTTTTGGAGTGTCCATCTATCTATCTGTTTGTCTGATTGCCTGTCTGTCCATCCTCCCATCCATCTATCTATCCATCTGTCCATCTATCCACCTGTCTCTATCTGTCCTTCGGTCTGTCTTACTCTCTGTCAATCTGTCTGTCTGCTTTCTGTCCATCTGTCTCTATCTCTCTGTCCATCTATCTGTCTGTCTGCCTATTTGTTTTTCTGTCCATCTATCTTTATACATATATATTCAGATATGTGTTTATATGACGGTGTACACACATATACATATGTATATGTATGTGTACATGTGTGTATATGTACCCCAAAATTTAGTCTTATCATTGTGTAATGGTGGGGATGCTGGATCTTATCTTTAATGAACTTTCCTAACATCCATAATGCATCACTATTTTCTCAGGTCTTAGTCAAAATATTTCAGAATTAGTCATCTATTCCTTTTACAAATAAGAACACAAGAGTTCAGAAAAGTGAAATAAGGAAATAATAGGAAGAATCAGAAAAGTGTTTTCAGTTTCCCCTGTCATTAATTATTTCATTTTAATGTCTGTGTATTTCTAAAACATCAAAAACAAAATATTCCTAGGGAAATGCATCTAAAAGCAAAATAAGATTTTTTGGGAGGTGTTTGCAGTATTCCTATAGTTAGGGATTCTGAGCTCTGGCTTGGTGGTTTTATGACATCATTCCAAATGTTATGATTTTAAAAAGTCAGGACTTTATAAACTTAGTTTTGAGTTCTTCATGAGTAAGAACTTCTTACTCAGGAAGTACTCATGAAGTACTAATTGTGTGCACTTGAGGAAACGACTTGATCTCTATGATTCTAATCTTTTGCATGTGGATAATATCTGAAAAAGTGTACCAATAATAACCAGCATTTATATAACACTTCAAGGTTTGCAAATTGCTTTACAAATGTCATCTCATTTTATCCTCACAACAATTATGGGAGGTAGGTACTATCCTTATTCCCCTATTAAAGGTGAGGAAACTAAGACAGAGAGGAGGAGGTGACTTGCTCAGGGCCTTCACTTCCTCAGCTGTTTGGGGATGTATTCCACTTGTTCCTGACTTCAACTGCCACTCTATCCTTTGAACCACATGCCTGCTTTAAATCTTGAATCCTAAATCATTATGAAAATGGGAAGTATAACAAGGTGACAGTATATTTATTAAAAGTGCAATGATTAGTAACTTTAAGATCAGCCCTGAGGCCATTTATGAAACAAGCAAAATTTGTCGTGTGTGTGTGTGTGTGTGTGTGTGTGTGTGTGTGTGTGTGTGACCTGTATGGAATTTTGGAGATTATTTAATTCAATCCCCTATTTTTTGTAAAAACAGGTAGCTTCAGGCCTAGGAAAAGTAGGGCTTGTCCAAGCTATGTCCAATATATGATGAAAACAGATTTAAATTGGGATTTTAATGGTATTCCTCATCCACCTTATGTATATAAAGGGTCCACTGTTCTCACAATGCCTCTTGACTTGCCAATACAACACATCATGTTCCTACACCCAGGTCCACTCTCCCCAGGCAATCCCCCAAACCTGTCTCCCATCCTCTAAACTCTCCTTCTGCCAAACAAAACTCCTATTCCCACACTGCTTGATCTCAACTAGGTACCAGATTGAAAATGATAGATGAAGTCACAATAAAATGGCACTGGATTTGACAGATTCTGGGATCCCCTCCATCTCTGATATTCGATTATTCTGTGATTTTAATAGTTTAAAAATGTCCTTTATACATATAAATACTTTCAGGGAATATCTATTTTAAGAATCCCTGGAAGCGCAGCAATAAGTTAATCCAAAGGAATGTCTCAAATGTTTAATTTAAATGTATGGGCAGGAGAGAGATTTTTGGAGGAACAAAGAAGTCAGACAGTCAGACAGGCGATATGTCCCACATTTAGATGACCACCTGGTTGGTTATTGTCCTTCATTCTCAAAGAGGAGAAAAATAATATCACTATGTTGGAGTCACATTACAGTGTGTCCAGCTGTGATTGATCAGACCAATATGAGTTTAGAAGTCTCTACTACAGGACAGGAACAAAAAGTCTATATGAACATTTGGGTGGAGATGTCAAAGTTTGTGTATCTCACATTTCTTTTGAGCTACTGCAATTCTGCTTTGCTCACAGAATGCAGCACCTTTTTTGATACAGGTGTGCCATGCAGGGCAATTCTTTACCAGCATGCCCCGTATCACATAATCAATTTCAAAGTTCTTCAGACAATTTGCTGCCAATATATGAGCTTTTTCCTGAATGATACTATCCAGGAAACCAAATCTTTACAAGGAAAGAAGTATTTTCTCATTCCCATTATTCCTCTATTAACCTAAATCTGTGACCCTTCAATCATGCTTTCTTAAATCTAAGCTCTTTTAAGAATGGGTAACATGAACCAGAATTTCATTTATTTAATTTCCTTTGTATTTCATGATGTGAATGAATATAACTGCCTATTTAGTTGTTGACCACCTTTTTTCTTTCTGTTTACTTTGACAGGTCTTCCACATGCTGTTCCTGCAATGATAAATGGTGAGCTTTCTACCAAATTTGTGCTTATTGGTGGTGTATGTGCCACTTATTTATCATGTTTTATCATCATCTAACTGAAGTTCTAGAGAAAATAAGTAAGGGAATCTTCTAAGAGAACAATTATTAATCAGGGAACCATTCTTTCTAGCCAAAATGCTCACTAAAAAAATTTGTATTCTAAGCATAGGTTTTTGCTAACCAAAAACTATTTCATACTTTGCAATCCTACCAGTTTACTGGTGGGCAGTACACTGGACTCACAAAAAGGAAAATCTTTGTCCTACTTCAGACACTTACTGTTGAAGCTAAGCAAGCTACTTAAACTCTTGAGCCTCAGTTTCCTTAGTTGTTAAGTAGAACACTAACAGCAACTTCCTACCTCACACAGTTGTTGTGATGATCAAATAAGATAATATTTGCACAACACTCTGTTTACCTTAAAGCAGTCAGTTGACTAGCACTTATTAAATATAAACTATGTGCCAAACCCTGTGCTACAGGACTCTATAAATATCAGCTATTACTTTATTAGGTATTTATCAGGTAGAATAAGTCATCAACAATTGTCACTCTTCTGGAAAATCTTGGTGGAGACCAAGCACAAATAAGTAAAGACTAGTCCAAGAGCAGTGTATTTATTGCTTGTTGAAAGATAAATGAAGTTTACCTTCCTCACAACTTTAGGTATCTTGCTGAGACAAGAATCTATCTCAGTTTATTTATTTGTAAAATAATGTTTGTTATCCCTCCATCCCCACCCCCAAGAGTTTTTATAAAGATCAAGTAGTCTGATAAATGTGAAAATATTTTGTCATCCCAATTGTACCCTACAAATGTAAGGCTTGTTATCTTCAGGAGGTAGAAGTGAGAGTATAGATAACACAGAAGAGTCAATTTGCACTATTTTTCTTATTGAAGTTTTTTTTTTATTTTCAAAACATATGCACGGATAATTTTTCAACATTGACCCTTGCAAAACCTTATGTTCCAAATTTCCCTCCCATTCCCCCTAGATGGCAAGTAATCCAATATATGTTAAACATGTTAAAAAAATATGTTAAATCCAATATATGTACATATTTATACAATTATCTTGCTGCGCAAGAAAAATCAGGTCAAAAAGGAAAAAAAAAAATGAGAAAGAAAACAAAATGCAAGCAAACAACAAAAAGAATGAAAAGGTTATGTTGTGATCCATACTCAGCCCCTACAGCCCTCTCTCTGAGTATAGATGGCTCTCTTCATCACAAGATCAGTGGAACTGACTTCAATCATCTCATTGTTGAAAAGAGCCATGTCCATAAGAATTGATCATCTTATAATCTTGTTGATAATTTCCACTATTGAAATTCATTTGTACTTCACTCCAATATTGTGAAATAAGTACTATAATCATCTCTTTCTTCCTTTATAAATGAGGAAACTAAGTTTTAGGAAAAGCAAGTAACTTCCATGACTAGTCCCTTACTGGTAAATATAAGGGACAGGTTTTTTATTTAGCTCTTTCCTCACTATAAGTTGAGCACTTTGAAAGTGGTATCAAACTCACAGAGAAATGGGGGACCCTGAACCTTCTTAAGGATCCCTGTCAGTTACATAAAGACTTAGAAAACTACATATTAATATTATCTGTGTTCTACTGTATTTTTTATTTATTTTGTTAAATATTTTCCAATTACACTGTAATCTTGTTCTAGCAGCACTCAGGAATATTGCCTATTTCATGTGGGCAGGCAATTGACTTTTTATTTCATTTTATTTTCATGCAGTCCTATTTGGGATTGGCCATGTTCTTGACATTTTTTCATTATACAATCATTTTGCCATTACTTAAGGTATATAATCTACTTATGGCAGGCCTTAAGTGTCCTCTTTGTAGAAAAAGAAGAGAGCATTTATACATTTGCCAGAATTTTACTTAGTATATTGAAGTAGTAACTTGTTAATTAAAGCTAGTGATGAGACAATTAGAGCTGCCTAACATAATCAGACAACAGAATAAAAGTACAAGAGTATAGAGATCTTAAATTAGTACTTTTTTATTTTAAAGCTTTTTATTTTCAAAATATATGCATAGATAATTTTCAACATTCACTCTTGCAAAATCTTGTGTTCCAAAGTTTTTTCTCCTTCCCTTCCTCTTACTCCCTCCCCAAGATGGAAAGTATTCTGTTATAGGTTTAACATGTGCAGTTTTTCTCTACATATTTCTACAATTATGCTGCACAAGAAAAATCAGATCAAAAAGAAAAAAAATGAGAAAGAAAACAAAATTCAAGCAAACAACAACAACAAAAAAAAGATGAAAATAATATGTTGTGATCTACACTCAATCCCACAGTCCTCTCTCTGGGAGCAGAAGACTCCATCACAAGATCATTGCAACTGGCCTGAATCACCTCAGGCTAGTACAAATATTTGTTTTTAAAAACAGTGGAATAGGTGAGAGACATTTAAAATTTTCTATACATTCGTTCCCTAACCCTCTATGGTTGTACAACATCTCAACAAGTTTATATCTCTCATTCACCCTATCCAAGCACAAAAATTTCATGACTCATGAGAACTTTATTGTAAAGAAATAAACCGGAAATTGAGCCAATAAATGGCATATTGGAAAGAGTACCATACCTGGAGTCAGGAAAATTCATCCTCCTGAATTCAAATCATCCCTCAGACACTTACTAGGATTGATGATTCAATTAATTTTAAAAATATGTACTTAGTGCTTTTATATATGCCAGTCACTGAGTTGTTTCTGGGGATACAAAGATAAAAATAAGCCTTGCCCTCAAGAAGCTTACTTTCAATTAAGAAAGAAGTAAATATAAGAAAAGGTAAAGAGGGAGAGAGCATGAAGATCTGGAAAGGGGAGTTTTCAAAAGTTCCTATAAATGGTAATACCTGAAAATGACCTTGAAAGATGACAGTGATAGCTGATTGATGATAAAAACAAACAAACAAAAAACTTGTAAAATGTCTTCTTTCTACATTCAGGAAAATCTTCCTGTGGTGGCGTCATCTCAAATACATCTGGGGGAATTAGAAACCCTCCCCAAAATGAAATGCATGACAACATAACGTGCATTTGGGAAATAAAGGCCAAATCATCTGATCACATAATGCTGGCATTTCCTTATCTTAAGTAAGTACAAAGTACTCTAGCAAACAGCACCATTCTAGTTTTTATAATTCCCATCATTAGTTCTCTAGAGTTTCTCCTTGACAAAAGGGAATAAAATATCTCATATTTTCATTTGAAATGAAATCTATCCCATATGTTTGGTCTATTTCATTTTTAATTATAAAATGTTTAATGATGAGATGCTATTAAAAGTACTAATTACAATATTTATTATTTTTACCAGAATATTGTTGAATCAAAATATTATTTCCTATAGATAGTCAATTGACTGGGACTTGGATTTTATTTTTTCATATAGAAATTTTCAGAAACAACAATTTTTTATGGATTTTACCCAGACTTCATAAAAAGTTACAATTGGTTCCTTATATCTAGGGAAAGTGAATTTGAATTTTGCCTAAAGGCAATGAAATTAAAATAGCTTCAGAGAGCACTTGAATAACCTCAGGATAGAAACAACTAAATTTAGCCTGTTAGGATTTTATCTGTGTGGGTCCCTCTCCCCTCCAGTCCTCTGGTGATTTCTCCAGTCTGATTCTACTATACTCCCCACACTGTGGCCTCCTCAGCAGTGATCTAGTGATGTCCCAGGATTCCCTACTCCTCCCTACCCCAATCAAAATAAATTTATCTTTAAAGAGTCATTTTGATGGTACAATTTGACCATTCAGCCTAGGGACATTTTATGAAACTTGGAACAGCTGCAAAAATTGTCATCACTCTGGGAATAGTAATTAGCAGATCCATGTCTTTCACAGACACAAGTGGTCTCTCATTAATGAGTTGTTTTATTCCAGAAGTTAATATGTTAGTACAACTGTTTGGAATTATAACTGCCTTTGATTATTGAAACAATATTATTATGAAGCAGTTAACTTTCCAAGCTAGCTCATGGAATCCATAATGTAGTTAAAACTCTGGTTTTAAGAGAACTATAGTGAATTCCGACTCAGGAAGTAGAGGAAGGTATGAGTATGTGATGTAGGAAGGAGAAAAATGTTTGTTCTTTTTCTGGCACAGGATTGGGTATAAGCAAAATTTAGAAATAAATAAAATTTGTCCTTGGAATAGTTTGAAGATCTAGACAAGCATCATCTGACCCAGAGCCAAATGAAGATTATCCAAGCCCAGGGAAGTATAGAAGAATTGTTTTGCTTCTTAGAAAATGGTCTTTCTTCTGGTAGGAGCTTAGGATCACTTTCTCCCTCTCAATATCCCTTACCAGGTAGCATTCCCTAAACAAAAAAAAAAAAAAAATCTTGAATTGTGATAGGTACTCAGGCTGATGCTTGCCAGGAATCCAGAAATAGTCTTGTGTTAGTTTATAATTAATAAATATACTCTGTATACTTTGGGGATTATACAAATAAAGTTGCATTGGGAAAAAAAAAAAGCCCAGGTCCTAGAGTTCCTGTTCAAGTCATCACTTACTATCTGTGCTACTAAAGAGGCAAGCCATACAATAATAACAACTCATATTTACATAGGGTTTTAAGTCATTTGATCCTCTCAAAAAAAATCTATGAACCAGGGTCTATTATTATCATCGGTATTTTACAGATAAGGAAAGTAAGGTTTAGGTAGGTTAAATAGGTTACCCATAATGACAGAGGCAGGAACACCACACAATTCCCTGTGAATCCCAGTCCAGCACTTATCCCACCCTTATTTTACTGCTTTTCATTCATAAAATTTCTCTCTTCCTCAGTTGATTCATCATAAAGGGTGAAAGGAGGTTGATAATAATATTTATTTTTCAGGTATACACAAGTCTAAAATAAGAAAATATATGCAAAGTACCTGTAAATCTTAATATGCCATTTGAATGTCAGAGTATCTCTGCTCATTTGATTCAGTACTATCATATTTAAAAACAAAATGTCTATAATCTACATAATATTTGTATAGTTCTCTAATATAGAGAATGTATATTTGCTTCCCTAGCCTGGACTGCACTAATGAATATTTTGAAATCCTGGATGGAGATCGATTTTCTTCTGATTCCTTGGGAAGAATTTGTAATGGGACCTACCTCACATACTCTTCTTTTTCTAACACAATGACGCTTGTGTACTATCGCAGTTACAACAATATAGGAAAAAACTTTGTTGCTTATTATTATTCTGTGGCCAAAGGTAAGCATTTAAAAACAACAACAAGACAATGTCCAGTGTCACAGCAACATACTCTTTTGTACTCAGTTAAGAAGCAAATATTGACATCCTACTCTGAATGTGGTACTGTACCAGGTGTTAGTAGGGATGCAAAAGCAGTATGAAATATATTACCATTTTTCTTCCTGTTCCTCCTCTTTTTCTTCCTTTCTCCTCCTTCCCCTTCTTCTCCTCTTCTTCATCCTCCTACTATTATAATGATGATTATTATTACTGATAATAATAATAATAATTTTTGCATTTATATGATAACTTACAACTTAAAACTTTTCTTTAAAGCAACTTGATTAGATAGTTATATCTATATGTAATTATAAATCTGGGAAGATCAAGCTAATTTTTTTTTCCTGGGAGGATGAGCCTAAATATATTTTGTACTTTGTCTTGAACCTTGTCCTATGTGACATTAGAAATGTATATCATTCTGAAAAATTATCTCTTTTGATTTCATTTTCTTATGTTTTAAAAATGTGCAGTTGATGATATGAGAGACCGAATAGCATAACAGATAAAAGGGCTAGACCCTACCTCTAATGCATACTGGCTGTATGACCCTGGGCAAATCACGTAAACTCATAGTACAACAAGCAGTTGTACATAAAGCCTTCATGTTGCAGGAAGAAAAAATGCTAATCTGCACTGATGGAGAGAGTATCCTCATTTCTATACTAATGAAATGTACCTATAGGTCCAGGCCCTTTCCTAATATAAAATGTCACCAAAATGTATTTGTAAGTGTTACTAGTATTAATAATACTGTAGCCTCACAGTGATTGCAAGTTTATTGCCACATGATTTTTTTTCTTGTACTTATAGAAACTGTTTCCAAGGCACCCCATGTAATAAGTGAATCATATTCCGTTTTTAATTTACTTTTTCATAAACATTTTATATTATATTCTTCTTTTATAGCTTTATGAGTATTAATAATTTATTTTATTCACTAATCAATTTCCATTTTCTTTGGTCAACCCCAATTTACAAGTATTAGATGTTTCTGTACATGTTTTTAGACTGTAATTGTCCAACTATAACCATATGTGATTTTAAACAGTTTTAAATGGTGAGGTTTTATTTTTTAAACTATTTATTTATTGTAATCATAGTGAATGATAATATAATGATAACAAATTAATAATTCAATGTTCTGTCAAAGAGGACATACCATTTATTAAAATACCCCCATATATATCAAGAAGAATAAATTAAATCAATTCTAATGAACCAGAAGAAAATAGTTATTTGAGTTCATCAACAAGACATAAATTTTGAATATTTCTGTTCATAGTATTCCATTTCCTCATCTGTATAACAAGGAGATCAAACTATATAATGTGCCTCACAATTCTAAAATTTTAGGTCATACATTTGGCGCTAGGAAGGATCTTAGAGATCATCTGATTCAACACCCCAATCTTACAGATGAAAAACCTGTTTCAGTTAAGATAACACAATAAATAGAAAAGCTAGGATTATAATCTAGGCCCTTTGGCAGAATCATAACTAAAGTGGAATAATTAGAATTTTGCCACAAAGAATCAACATTTACAGGATACTGTCCACAATCGCAATCCTTCATCAGGTAAAGTTTAAAACAAACAAACAAAGAAAAATCAGTAACAATAACAAAAGCTAAACAACCTGAACCTAACACTGAGAAAGAATAAATTAAAGCAGTAAACTATGCAATAAAATGCTTTTTCCAATGTATCTCTGACAACTGAAGATCTTTATTGAAACACTACCCTATTCCCTCCCCAGGCAGCTGCCTTCTAAACAACAATCTCAGCACACCTTGGGATTTCTACCAAAAGGAGCTAGTATCCCACAGGGCCTTATGTGCTGATCTAAGTTTTTTTCATCCAACAATTGAATTTGACTTATCATTCATTCCCAGTCCTTTTTGTGGCTCTTGTCTAGGCTGCCAAAATGACCAACCATACTCTGACTCCAGATGCAGTGTTCTTATGGCATTATTATTCTACATTTGTTTTAAACACAGAATGGCAATGATTAAAACTTATTAATTTTTTAAATGACTAGAAAGGGTAGAGCATGAATCAATCCTACTGGGTTCCAAAGACAAAAAGTAAGAAATATGTTCAAAATGATGTCAGATCCTGAAGCAATGTATAGAAGTTGTAAAGAAGGAAACTTAGTTTTGATTAACAGTGACTCCAAACTATGGACCACCATCTTCAGAGAATCCCCAACCATGCTCAATTCATTCCCAACTCTATTCAGTCTTCAAACTTTTTCCTCCACTTATTTCTAATTGCCTTCCCATTGTGATGAAACCTCTTCCCTGATATCCCATTCTCTAGATTGATGATTTTCCCTATAGGACCCCCTTTTCCAGCAGGGCTTCCGTTATGTTCTCTTCACTGCTGGCTCAACTCCCTTTCTGGAGTTTTCTTTCTTTTTTATTCACTGCTTTCCAGATCCCCTTTATGTACTGGTGTTCTTCCATTAGAATGTAAACTTCAAGAGGTTAAAGACTATCTTATTTGTATGTAGTTGTATTCTCACTACATAACACAATAACTTGTCACATAGAAAATGCTTAGTATATGCTTTATCTATTGATTGATCCATCATATTGGGGCAGTACAATTAGTAATTTTAGAAGAAATGATATTTGATTTTTTAAAAGTCTCATTTTGTTTTGGGATTTGGGGGGGTTTCTTGTATCCTCAGCCATTCCAACAACACCCAGGATAATTACAGCAAAAGCAGGTAAACAGCATGAACATCTCTTTTGGTTTATTAAATTGCTTTCTATCCCAATGATTGGGTCCGTGCAGAATCTGTACCATTCGTAGATTGATGTCTAAGATATTGCCCAGTTGAGTTGACCCAAATATACTTACTTACATAGTCAGGATCATTCAAAACTATGAGGAATGTCAGTTCTGACTTCAAATATGTTAATAGTGATGATGATGATGATGATGAGTGACTGGCTGCTCCTCATCCTCATGGAGGAGGTTATAATTTTTCTGATAATGTTGTACATGAGCCTCCATTTGGTATAGTTTCTCCTTGGTTACCAATAAATCAGTCATGGTTAGTTAGCTTTTAAAAAGGGATACCATTTATACTAAGCATTTAACATGTCATGAACAATTGCTATAGAAACATTGCCCCCAAGGATCTGGAACACACTCTCCCATAAATAGCTACAAGAACAATTGGGAGAATAGTCACAAACAACAAACCAAAGTAAGGCACATTTAGAGAATGTGGGTGGCAAAAGGATAACTCATAGCTCTTGATTACTAGAAATCCTTTTCTTCCTTCATAAAATCCTCATGAAAGCTTGGGAGGTAGCTCTCTGTTAAGCTCTGAAGTTTAGTGCCTTTGTAAAATAGCTTCCTTTTGTTCTTTAATATTTTAAGGAAAATAATGTCACTCAAAGTATGCCTATTGTCTCATTCTTGGCCATGAAAAAAAAATCCATATTGAATTTCAACACTTCAAATTCTGAAGCTGGTATTCAACAAATTCTAGTGTTTCAATCTACCTCATTTAAATGATTATTTATTTATTTCACTGAGAAACCTTTGTCACATTCTAAGGACTATTGCAAATTAGTACCTCCATATCATCTGAATAAAATCATTTGGAGAAATAGGTTAACCACCAAAATAAAATGGTGTTAATTGGTGACTTCAAGCAAAGTAAACAGTCAACTGCAATTTTTCAAGGAAGATAAACTTGATTTCAAGATTTGGAACTTAATTCCAATTATTTTTAAAAGATGGGATGGGAGAGAATAATATTTCAGGATTTCTAGCTATTGGTTGAAAGAAAGGAAGTCATTGTTTTTCATAGTTATAGTCAACATGTGTCTGTCTTTAGGAAACTGGCCAGAACTGAAACTTGTTGATGGTCCTGGGAAATGTGCAGGAAGAATTGAAGTCCTTTATCAAGGGAAATGGGGCACTGTTTGTGATGACCTGTGGGATCTTAATGAAGCAGAAGTGGTATGCAGACAGCTTAAATGTGGGCAGGCTGTTTCTGCCCCAGGGAAGGCTCATTTTGGCCCAGGAACAGGTGAAATTTTCTTGGACAATATGCAGTGTGCAGGAGTTGAACGTTACCTTGGGCAATGCTCCCATGCTGGTTGGTCTGAACACAACTGTGGTCACCATGAAGATGCCAGTGTCATCTGCTCAGGTACACTTTCATCTATAAAAAAAACCCACTTCCTTCATTATATCTCCTATAGAACAATTATATTGACATCCCAAAAGATGACAAAGACAAATAGAATAATTAAGTGGAGATTTGTTTGTTATACTAACCTGTAAATAATATTCCAGATGCCAGATTTTCATAAGTAATAAAACACTTGGATTTGTTACTTTTGAAATACTGACTCTTAACATGTATAAAGTACTCAAATGTTCTGTATTAGACTGAAAACATTAAGGAAAACAATGATTAGAATGAATAAGTCAAAATTCTTGATAGTTACATAAGAGAAGCTAGATATTTGCAGTGATTAAGTAATATGTAAGTATGCAAGGAATTTGAGATTTTAGGAGGATGAGGAGCTAGTGGGGAATTCTCTTCACCTCTGAAGATCTCAACATGTCTATGTTTTAGTAGATAAATCCTGAGTTTTCCTGAGGTACATAAAAGTAAGTGTTCTACCCAAGATCACACAATTATTAATCTTCAGAAAAGAAATTTGAATTCAAGTCTTCTTTATTCGAAATCCAACATTTTATCTATTACACCACACTGCCTCTTTTTTTTCAAGATATTTAAGCAATACTTTGGAGCAAACATTTGTGGAAATTTTTTTTGACAACATTCTACGTTTATAAGTTAGCTTTAAGAAAATTATTACTCTTTTATTTCACTCATGGTCAATCTTATACAAAAGGAAATATCATGAACATGCTGCCTTAATAAATGCTTAGCAAGAGACAATCTCAAATCTCTTACCTTTTTTATTTAAATTTCCTAAAAACATTGATAGACATTCTTTTTTATTTTTCTATATAAACAGATGCTAAAGTTTCAAATGACACCAATCCAGGTACGTCTAAAATTAAATTTCAGAAACATGTAATATGACATTGTTTACCCTATCTTGATATTGTTCCAAGTTATATGTTTTTCCAGCACCTGATTCAATTTAAATCAATTCAAAAAGCATTTTGGCTACTCTTTGGTTTAATTAAGCACTCCCGAAAACTCCAAAAATTCTATCACACTTCCACTATGTCATTTAGTAAGAGTGCTTCAATGACCAAAAAATTGGGGATTCAACAAAGTACCTGAAATTTTTTATGCTTAATTCTTTGGGGTACTGTTGAATCAAAAGCTCTAGATATAAAATAATTGCATTATTTCAAAGCCAAAACTAAGAGATTTGTCCCAGAGTGCCAAAATTTAGAGAATGCTGACAGCACCTATACTCCATTAACAAATGGTACCACAGAGCTAAGCATAAATTTAAAAGAATAATTAAACTAGGAAGTTACCATATAAGCTACTCTTTCCCCTACTGTGGCTTCCCCAGAAGTATTTGTCTCTTGCTGCGGGTCTCTCTTACCACTGGGTCTCTTGAAATCTGAAGTCTCACCCCAACCAGTGATTTATATGTAGTTTTTTCCCCACTATATCATATAGGTGATCCTTGTTCTTAGAATAAAGTATACATCATACTTTCCATAGATTCACAATGAATAATTTTTTGCCTTTAGAAGACTGGCCAGACCTTCGACTGGTGGGTGGTTCGGGGCAATGTGCAGGACGAGTGGAAGTCCATTATCAAGAAGTCTGGGGAACAGTTTGTGATGACCTGTGGGATCTAAATGAAGCTGAGGTGGTATGCAGGCAGCTGGGGTGTGGACATGCTGTGTCAGCCCCTGGAGAAGCCCACTTTGGCCCAGGCTCAGGAAACATCCTCTTGGACAATATGCAGTGTGCTGGGACTGAAGGCTACCTAGGTCAGTGCTCCCACTCAGGATGGTCCAACCATAACTGTGGTCATCATGAAGATGCTGGCGTCATCTGTTCAGGTATTCATTGATCTGTCAGGAAATCAATTTCTAAAGTCTCACTCCAATGCCAAAGTGTCTAAAAGCCACAGGGGCCCAAATTAGAAGTAACTCCATCCCTTTCTATCCTGCCCATTCATCCTTTACTAACTGAACTGCTGAATATCTCCAGAAAAAGATTTTTGTCATATTGCCCCATGTACAGTTAAAAGAGAAATGATATACCTATCACTGCCCTTCAGAACTAATTTTGGGTTCTCCTTCACTTTGTATTTGCTTTTTAAAAATGATATTTTATTTCTCTATACAAGCAGATGCAAGTAACTTCACTACTACACCTTCAGGTATGTCAAAGGCTATATCATATTCTTATATCACATCTTATAACTTCTGAACTCTCCTAATACTTTGGGCTACTCTTATTACACTTTTGCAATTTACCTTGTATTTATTAACAGTCACTTATATACAGTAAGACATATATATACCCTTACTACATTATAAACCCCATTAAGGAAGAGAAAATGTCTTATTCGTTTTTGTATGTCCAACAGCTAACCCAGTGATTTATATGTAGTAATGTATTCTACATCTGTGTATCTATAATGAAAAGTTCAACCAAAAATACATATGTATACATTAAATAGATGTATATGTCTACTTGTACATGTATAATAAATATTTATATAACAAGACTATACTTAGTTCAGTGAAATGTTAAACCAACTAATATCTGTAGATGTAATTGAATACAAAATGTATGTATAATGTATATGTATTATTCTTGTTGAGTTGATTTTCATTCATGTCTGACTCTACATACCATATTTGGGGTTTTCCCAGTGCTTTGCCATTTCCTTCTCCAGCCCTTTTTGCAGATGAGGAAATTGGGGCAGAGTAAAGTGACTTGCACAAGCTCACACAACTATTAAGTGTCTGAGACTAGAATTGAATTTAGGAAGATGAGTTTTCCTGATTCCATGTCTGGCATTCTATCCACAGCATCACCTATATATACTGATGTATATGTATTCATACTGTATATATACACACATACATATATATATA
>JAJPUD010019216.1:0-26982 GCA_023553655.1 Myrmecobius fasciatus
CCCCCCCCCCAGCCCTTCACCATAAGTCTTGGGTTTGGCCAATAATCTGTGTGACTTTCTGCAAGGCTTCCTACAAGACCATGTAAATAACAGCTCCTCCTTTGTCTCCCACAGCAATAATATATCCCGAAAACTTATTTCCAACAGGCTCGTTAAGTGAAACGTCCCTCACATAAATCTATGCTGGATGCCTCTGATCAAATTATAATTTTCAAAGTATTCCATCACTGAATCCAGCTAAATTGTTTCTAATATTTTCCCATGACCAGGCAGCTTCAGAAATCTTGATTGTATTAAAAAAGCGTTTTCCCAAATGCCCTATTAAATTAAGATCTGCACAAGTGCACACCATTTATCACCAAGAGGTCTTTGCCCACTTGGAGAAAAATCAAGTCAATGTGTATCTTCCCCCGCCCAGTCCACAACTCCCAACTCCCATGTTTCCATTTGGTCTTTCGGTGCTCAGATGTTCTGCAATTGGGGTTATTTGCTATTGTTACAAGTGACATCTCCCTGTGGTCTCATAAATCAGAGTTGTTGATATTTATTGCCTGGTTGGTGTTTTAAAATTTCATCTTTTCTTCTTCCCCTTAAAACTTTGCCTTTTTTTTTTAAAGAATCCTGGAAGAAGAAGCACAAAATAGTGGAAAGAGGACTATCCCAAAAAGCAGAAGAGAGGGCTCTAAGGTCAAGTTTAAAGACCCAAAATTAGATAGGTGTATGATTATGGGCAAGCCCTCTGGGCCCTCCAGGATTCATTTTCTTCATCTACAAAATATGGAAATTAGACCAGATAAGATCTGAGATCTGTTCCAGATAAGACATTCTTTCATCATATCTTTCAAGAACACATTTTCTTTCCTTCAAACAGGTTTCTCATTTAAGACAATAATTTCCTTGTCCGAATTAAAATGTTTGGCGTTTAAAGGAAGACTATTTAATATAATTGAGAATAAGGGGTATTTTCAGGGGCTTGACTTTGCTCAATAACTTTATTTCCTCACTTGATCCATATTTCATTTCATATAAATACTGTATTCTTTTAAAACACTGGTCCTACAGTCACCTGGTGTCTGAGTTAGCCTAAGGTAACATTTTCAAAATATAATCTGGGGACCCTTTGGGCTCTCTAAGACCCTTTCAGGGAGTCTGCAAAGTCAAAAATATTTTTACAATAATACTAAACCAATTAAAATTTTATACAGTAAATGTCAACAGATCTAACCTTTATAAAAGCTCTTTGGAGGGTCCTCAATAATTTTTAAGAGTATAAAGGGGTCTGGGGAGAAAAGGCTTGAGAACCACTGGTCTCTGGATTTCTATCGTCTCCTTATGGTTTCTTCCCTCTGACCACCCAGAGAATAAGACCAGACTTGATTCTGTAATGACGGGGGCAGGGAGAATGGGCAGTTCTCACTAGCACATGTGATGCAGAAAGTTTGCATAGAAAGTGTTAGGCTAAGCAAAACCACATGCTGCTTTTTTAGTCTGGATGTGTTCTCCCAAAATAAAGTGAGAGAAAGAAGGGAACCAAAACAGCCTATCATAAATCATCATTTGTCCAGGGGGAAAGGCCTCTGACTAGGTAATGCTCCCCCCCCCTCCTGTTCCTAAGAAAAGAAGTTCATTGGCTGAGCATGACCAGAAAGCTCTTTTTGCCTTCTTTCATCATCTGAAAGCTCCTTCTTCCCCACGTGTCTGTGTCAGATGTGGACTGAGCACCCACAGATGTCCAGGGAGCTAAGTGAGCACCCACATATGAAGATAAGAAATTAGACTGAGAACTAGAGTAGGAACAAGTGTAGATAGCCTCATTTTCTGGCCCATGGGTTCAGCCATTTGTGGGAATAGTATTGGACCTCTGTTTAAGCATTCTAGTTCCATCAGATGAGGACCAAGGAGATGAACTTCCCAAACTACCTATACCAGTGCAGACCTGTACCTTCTCGCAAATCAGCCTTGGAGAGTTGCTAGAGCAGTCTAGTCAAACTCAAGAGGAACTGGGCTCAGAGAATCTCTGGGGGCCATATATTGATTTGGAAGTCCAAATATTAACATTGTCTATGTCTCTTGTTTTTATTTATTTTGCTAAATATTTTCCAATTACATTTTAATCTGGTTCAGGCAGCATTTGAGAGTAGACCAAGTGTTTGAAGCCTCTGGCCTAGAACACTGAAAAGTTAAGAAGTGTCACTTGTTTAGGTGTTGCCAGTAAGTACCAGAGACAGGATTAGAATCCAAGTTTTCCTGCATTTAAGGATGGGGCTACTACTTTCTTTTCTTTGGGAACATTTATTAAGTTCTCCTGGCTTCAGTTCTCATCCCAAAATGAGAATGATGTGTTTACTTCATAGCACTTCATAGTAATGTTAGAAAAGGAATGAAAGCATTTATTAAGTGCTTATAATTATGTCATGTGTTGGGGATACAAAAATAAACCCTCTGTCCTCAAGGGGTTTAGATTCTCAAGGGGACAAGCATATAAATGGACTAAGTAAGGACTAGGCAAGGATTCTTTGGTCAAGAAAGTCATAAGAAGAGCAATCAAAAGGGAATTAATTGACGCTCCATATCCAGAAACAAGGTTAATATCAATTTGATTGCTATTCTCAAAGCAATAAGTGGAAATGGGATGCAAGCTGTACCACAAAGACTGTTGGGTTAAAGTCTGGTCAGAGGTTTAGGATTGGGGCTTTCATCCTTCAAGCCAGCATGGTTCCCAAAATGGGAATTTTAACAGTGGCAGCAGAGTAATGTGGCAGGATAATGGTCAGGGTGGAGCATGATCAGATCTGATGCTACCTAGCTACAGTAAGCTATATTAATGTTATGAGGAATAAGAAAGTTAATTTGAAATGATTTGTAAAATATTATGGAGATATAGGTATCATTATTGGTGGGGTTTTTTCCTGCAAAGCTTTCAGATATTTGCCTCATCTATTCATTCTCTATTGCAAAACTTCTTTAACTATAGGTCTCATAACTGAATGTGGGAGTAGCAAAAAACTTGGTAATAGTAAAAGATATCAAATATTCCACCAATATTCCATAAATATTCTTTATGTAAAAATAAATAAGCACTTTAGTGTGCAAATTTACTTTCATCTTTAATAAATGGCAAAAAAATATATGTATACCAAAGAATTGTTTTAAAATAATTTCTTTAAGATTTATTATCAGTAAATTTTTTATTTGTGTATCTTTTTTACATACATATAGGATTACATAAAAATTCTCAGGTAAAAAGGGATCATGAGTAGAAAAAATTTAAGAGGCCCTGTTCTATTGGGTGCATCCATTCTGTCTATGTGTCTTTATCTGTCACTCTCTTGGTATTTTTTGTGTAGGTATGAGTGTGTGTATGGCCATTGGAGGGTAGTCATTCACAAGGCAATTACAAACATCTATCCTGAAAACAGCATCATTCTGTTACTGCCAAACCTTTCTCTAGACAAGGTCAGCTAGTCAGTCAAAAAGCATTCACTAAGTGCTTATTATATTTCTAGGTACTGTGCTAAGTGCTGAGAATGCAAATACAAGCAAAAAGACAGACTCTGCCCTTCCCTCTACTTGGGGAAGACAACACATGAAAGGAAGCTGAGAGGAGAAGAGGAGGTACCTATGAAGGATTATGGAATGGTTAGAGAAAGCCTAGAAAGCCTAGAACCTAAAGGAATGAACACATAGGTGGAGGAGCCATTCCTCCTGCTTAAAAGGAGAAGGAGCCATTCAGTCAGGAAAAAAAAGAGGCCACAGAAGTACTTCTGGGGAATAAAGAGTTTTCTGGAGTATACAGTACAGAATATGGGTCTGATGAAAAAGGAAGAGTTCTGTGAAGTAGAACGGTTGTGTCTCAGCGCTCTTTGGATCATTGTCTTTTCATTGCTTGCCAAGTGCCCAATGTCTTTATGCTGACCTCTAGATACTCTGGGCCCTAAGGTGACCCATCTACCCAGCCCTGCCCTTATCAGCATTGTCCCATGCCCAAACTTGCTCAGACCTAATTTCTCTGAACACAGCTTATTTTTCACAAAGCTCATTTTTTCAGGACCCTGATCTCCTTTGGGTATACTGATAAACTAATCTTCTTTAAGGGGTCAATGGGTATTTCAGAGTTTGTGCATTGTGAATAGTTCCCTGTTCTGTAGTCAATGCCTTATTCTCCGGCCCTTAGTAACATGTGATCCTGAGCAAATCACTTAAATCTCTGTTCGACTCAGTTTCCCCACCTACAAAATGAAAATCATAATAGCACTTATTTCCCAAAGTTTCTGGGAAAATACATTTTGTAAAGCACATATCATGGTGCCTGGAAAGCAGTCAGTGCTTAATAACTGTTTGTTTCCTTCCTTTTTTTTCCTCCAAAGAAGTGCTTGAAGTTCAATACTCCATCTTGGGGACTTCTGAGTTTTCCTTCCCAAAAAGTGAATAGAAGCAGCACTAGATTGAGACTCAGAAGTTCTCTGTTCAAATGAGATCAAAGGATGATTCTTGGACTGAACCCCCTATAGATCATGGGCCTGGGGCCTTCTCTCTGAATCCTGTGACCCAGATTGGAGGCTGAGGACTCAGTAGCTCCACTCTTCAAAGAGAGTTACCCTGAGAAAATTTATTAAAAATTCTACAGGGAAGGAGACTATAAAAATGTTCAGTGACCCATTCCAATGTTTTATCTACATAAAAATCAAGTTCTTCCTTGTTTTTTACCATAATCTCTCCTATGTCAATTTAAACCAATTCTATTTTCTTTGTGTCACTATGAGGAACTCTCCAGACTTGACTTGGTGGTTCAGTTGGCTAGACTGTTATTTGTGGCCCTTCTACCCTCTCTCCCTTCTTTCTGCAAATAACTAAATAATAAGGGGCTCTCTAAATCACAGGCACAAACAGGAAGAAGGGAATGAAAGATTACATCTTCAAAGGAGGCAACTAGGTGGTTCAGTGGATAGCACTGGGGCTGGAATCAGGAAACCTGAACTCAAATCTGATCTGAGATGCTAGCTGTGCGACCCTGAGCAAGTCACTTAACCCTGTTTGCCTTAATCTAAAGAAGGAAACAGCAAACTACTCCATTATTTTTGCCAGGAAAACTCCATGGAGAATATTGGCATGTGGTCTAGAGGGTCATAAAGTATCAGGCAACGATTGAAAGACAAAGCAGCTCCAAAAGGGATCCTTTCCTTTTGTTTATTATCTTTATAAAGGACCTCTTCAGACACACATTGACAGGCAGAGACAGAGCCTGAGAGACAGAGACAAGGACACAGAAACAGAGAAACAGAGACACAGAGACAAGGATACAGAAACAGAGACAGACAGAGTAAGACCAAGTCAGAGAAAGATACAGAGAGACATTGAGACACACAGAAACAAGGACATAGACATAGAAAAAGACACAGAGAAAGACAGACACACAGAGAGACACAGAGAGACAGAGAGAAAGAGCTAGGGGGGCAGAAAAACAGAGACAATCTGAGAGAGAATCAGAAAAAGAGAGATAGGTTGAGATCTGATGAGGTTTCTTTTTCCATTTTCTCCCTTTTCTGAAGTATTTTTCCTCATTTTCTTCCAAACAAAATCAATCAGTGAAGGAAGAAAGGCTCCTTTAAGATTAAAAACTGATTAATCAATATACATTTAATAAGCATCTCAGGACTATGTACAAGTCCCTGGGGATGCAAAGAAAAATTGAAATAATCTTTGTCTTCAAGGAACTTAACTTCATAAAAACAACATGCACCTTTAACCTACTTGCCTCAGTTTCCTTATTTGTAAAATGATCTGGAAGAGGAAATGGCGAACCACTAGTATCTCTGCCAAGAAAACCCCAAATGGGGTCACAAGGCATGGGACATAACTGAACAAGTAGGGGGAGAGATAACCATATGATAATTAAGTACATAAACATAAGGTAATTTGAAGGATAAGCCTCTAACACTTGAAGGCCTTATTTTTAGATGTAATTTGAAGGAAATTAGATTCTAAGAAGTAGAAATAAAGAGAGTATATTCCCAACATAAGGGACAACTTGTTCAAATGCATGGAGAGAAGAGATAGCTTGTGTGAGAAACAGCAAGAAAACCATTTGGACTAGGTGACAGAGTATATGGGGGGGTTGAAAAGATAGCTTGGAGCCAGGTTGGAAAGGGCCTCAAATTCCAAGTAAGAATTTTCATTTGATCCTAAAAGTAATAACTAGCCACTAAAATTTTCTGAATAGGAGAGTAGGATGATCAGACTTTAGAAAAATCCCTTTGATCTTTATATGGAGATTGAATTAGAGAAGATGGCAACTTCAAGCAAGGAAGTTAATTAGCCTACTGTAGTAGTGCAGACAAAAGGTAACCAGAGACAAGAGGTATCAAGAGCCTCAACTAGGGTGAGCCCCAGAGTAGAGAGAAGGTTTCAGCTGAAAGATGTATTGTGAAGATAGAAACCCAGGACTTGGTAGGCAACTGCATGTGTGGAAAGATTGAAAGACAAGTCAACGGTGACTCCAATGTTGGGAAACTGGTGCCGTACTCCACAAAAATGGGACATTCAGGAAAAATGGGTGGGCTTTGGGAAAAAGATAAGAAATCTGTGGTGATTTGCCTCGTAATCTATGATTAAATCACTGGAAGACAAAAACTCACCTAAAAATTCATGCAATAGGAGGAAAGCTCCTGGGAGATAGGGTCTTTGTCTTTGTATATCCAGGGCATATTTCATTAGTGGTTAAATTGTTTTCAGTCCTGTTCAACCCTTTATAACCCCATTTGGGGTTTTCTTGGCAGGGATATGGAACTGGTTTTCCATTCCCTTCTCCAGTTCATTTTACAGATGAGGCACATAAAAGGGTAAGTGACTTGCCCAGGCTCACATAGCTAGTAAGTGTCTGAGGACAAATTATTTTCCTGACTCTAGGCCTGGCCCTCTATTCACTTTGCCACCCAACTACCACTATTAGCTGTGTAACCTTGAGCAAAATGGTTAATTAATCTCTCTAGGTCTCCGTTTTTATATATGTAAACTGAGGGACTTGAGCTTCTAAAAACTATGACTCTATAATGTCCAGCCTCATTTTAGTCCCCTTTTAGAACTCTGTGGTCCAGCCAAAACGTTCTCACCTCCTCACATAGAACATTCCCTGCTGTCTTAGCCTGTCTCTTACCTGGTGGTCCCCCATGTCTGGGATGCACTTCCTTCTTACCTCTGCCTCAGAGAAGTCCTCACTTTCTTTAAGATAAAATTCAAGTCCAGTGACGTTTTTTTGATCCTGCCCCAAATGCTGTCTTCTTTCACTAACTTCCTTGTATTTAATGTTCTCATAAACATTTTGCTTTTATTCCACATGTGTGTCTATACATATCTGCAATAATAGAACATAAAACTCACTGAGAACCAGGTTTGTTTTCTTTTTTGTACTTGTATGTCTGTCTCCTAGCACGGTGCCTGGTACATAATAGGTGCTTAATAAATACTTGCTGATTGAATGATTGATTCTAAATGTAGTTTGCTTCTCACTCAACCACACTGTGTTCCCAGAGACCCAGCCTCCTTCCCTAGATATTACTTAGGACAGATTCTTGGCCCAGACAGTTCAGGCTTCCTTCATTGTAGACCACCGGCGCTAGACAGTCAGTTTAAATCCACTGCCAAATTGTCTCTCACAATTTAAACAAATGATATTCTGCCTATAGGCTCTATAGTCAGTAGGAGTATAGGCTGGGTGGAGTTTTGGGAGCTCATGGGTGGTTTTAATATACATGTGTGTATGTTTTCCCATTTGTGTGTGACTGTAAGGCACATAGATTCCTTTTTCTGACTAACTCCACCTGGCTCTGATTATTCATTAATCATGAAATTGTAGAATTCCTCGAAATCACCTAGTCCAACCATCTTCTTTCACAAATGTGGAAACTGAGGCCATTTGCCCAGTTACACAGCTAGCTGGTGGCAGAACCAGATTAGCAGTTGGGCAATGAGTAAGCATTTATTAAGGGTTTACTTTATGCCCAGGCACTATGCTGAGCTCTCAGGTTACAAGAAAGGCAAAAGTAGTCCCTGTTCTCCAGGAAACGGGTCACAGTTGAATGAGGGAAACATTATGAAAATGACTACCTATAAAAGATATACACAGAGGCAGAAAGAGAGAGAGAAACAGAGACAGAGACAGGGAAATATGTGTATATTCATGTATATTGTAAATAATAACAAAGAGAAAGCACTAGCATTAAGGAGAATTAGAAAAGGCTACTTGTAGAAAATTAAATTTAGCTGGAACTTGAAGGAAGCTAGGAAAATCAGGAGATGGGGATGAGGAAGAAGAGCATTACAAGCATGGGGGTAACCATTAAATATCCCAGAAATCAGGAGATAGATTGTCTTATGTGAGAAAGAACCAAGAGACCAATATTTTTGGAGCTCAAGTATCCAGGGAACAGAGGAAAAGCAACATGTAAGAAGAAAAAACTGGAGGGCTAGGTTGTGAAGGATTTTGAATTTCAAAGAGAGGATTTTATATTTGACCCTGAAAGTAATAGGAACCACTTAAGTTTATTGGATGGAGTAGATGGCATGACATACCATCCAGCAGGTCCCCTGATTTCTCTTAGTCTTTCCTCTATGCATAGCACTGATAAGATAATTAGATTTCCCCAAAGCAAAGAGGCAATTAAAATCCAAAGGAAAACATACTTCTATTAAAAAAAAATGAAGAATGGAATATGCAAACCAAAGGCCTATGATTCATGGGAAAATTCTAAATGACTTTAAAAAGATGATAAGTGAAAATCCAGAAAAGGAAAAAATAATTCCAAATTCAACCAGACTTCATCATGAGGACATTTTCATGATAAACTGACTTCATCTCATTTTTGACAGACTAATGATGCTGATGGAGCAAGAGATTGCTATTTATGTTGTTTGTGCAGATTTTAGCCAAGTACCTAACAAAGTTTCTTGGGCTGTCTTCATGGAAAAGATAGTGAGACATGACCAAAGAAGTGAATTTGGCAATGACAATCCAATTAATGTGGAATCAGAGCTGGCTGGATGTCTAGCCCCAAAGAACTTAACATTAATTGTGAAGGAAGGTTTTCCTTGCTCCTGTGTAGGGTAATATTTTAACCTCTTGATCTGAATAGAGAAACAGAAGGCTTGCTTACCAAATTTACAACTAATAGAAAACAGGGAAGAATAGTTAACATTTTACAAACAATGTTATGACCCAAAATTCTCTCTACAGGCCAAAAGATATGACCAAATCTAATAAATTGATCATAGAGTTGGGTGAAAATTCTTATACTTGGCTCAAAAAATCAACTTCAGAAGGATGGTATTGAGTACATATGACTACATAGTGGTTTTTCTGGAAAAAGTGCTGTGGATTTTAGTTGAAAGTTGAAAATATCTACTATGTCTAAGAACTTTATAAATATTACCTTATTTGATCCTTACAATCCTGGAAAGTAGGTTCATTACTATCCTCATTTTGCAGCTGAAGAAATTGAGACAGAGAGAAGTTATTGGATGGAATGGCTAGTTTCCTCTATGCATAGAACTGATAAGATAATTAGATTTCCCCAAAACAAAGAGGCAATTAAAATTCCAAGGGGAAAATATACTTCAATTTTCAAAAAAATAAAAAAAAAATGAAGAGTAGAATGTGCAAACCAAAGGTCTATGTATGATTCATGGAAAAATTAGAAGTGACTTGGCCAGGGTCACACAGCTAGGAAATATCCAATCAAACTTTGGACTCGGGTCTTGATGACTCAAAGCCTAGCACTCAGTTCAGTGAGTCACTTAGCTGCTCAAGATTTCAAGCTGTTTCTGAGCATCCCCATGATAGAGTCCAAAACTAGGGACTACCCTGGTCAGAACACACCTATTGTGTGGATAGAGTTATGGAATTGAAGTAAAGAAATATGCGGGTTTGAATTCTGGGTTCTTTGTGATCCTGGCAACTCATTTGGATCTGTCAGTTTTTTCATCTTTGATATCCTTAAAGTAGAGGGCTTCAAGAAGCCAATCAAAATAATGTGGAGCATTAAGATCACGCCATATCAAGTTCAATGGAAGGAACTCAGAATGTTTTTACTTAGGCAAGAAAAGACCTAGTGGGGACCTGATTAGTGTCCTTAGGTATTTGGAGAGCTGCCACATGGAAGAGAATTCAGGCTTGTTCTGCTTGGCTCCACAGGGATGAATTAGGAGCAATAGCTGGAACCTTCAGAAAGGCAAATTTAGGCTTGATGATCAAGAAAAAATGTCCTAATCATTACACTGTTCAACTGAACTCGAGAGAGTTGTTTCCTACTCACAAAAGATCTTCCAGCACAGACTTGATGACCATTTCAGTCAGCCAATAAACATTTATTAAGTGTCAATGATGGGCAAGGCACCGTGATGAGTGTTAGGAATACAAAGAAAGGTAAAAGACAGTGTCTGCTCTTGAAGACATCACAGTCTAATGGGGGGAGAGGTGATAACCATGTATACACCAGATAAATTGGAGCTACAGAGGGAAAGCATTAATTAGCATTAAGTGGAAATTAGTAAAGGCTTTCTGTAGAAGGTAGGACTTTTAGTTTGGATTTGAAAGAAGCCAGGAGAGAAAGCATCCCAGGCATGGAGGAAAGCCAGTGACAATGCTCAGAGTATGGAAATTGGACTGTCTTGTTCAAGGAACAGCAACGAAGCCAAGACTACTCTTGTATAATGTAAAGAATATACTGTAGGGAGGAAGGTTTAAGAAGACTAAAGCAGGAGAAGCCAGGTTATGAAAATCTGAGAATATGTTAGCTATAGTAGAGTGGATTTTTGTCCAGGTATACATTTTTTTGTTTCTCCACTTACTAGTATTTTATTTTTTACAATTATATGTAAAGATAGTTTATAAGATTTTGAGTTCCAAATTTATTGTTCCTTTATTCCCTTCTATTACCACTCCCCAAGATGGCAAACAATCTAATATAAATTATATGTGTACAATCCAGATATACATTTCATTAGGTCTCTCTGACCTAAAAAAGTTCTGTAACTCTTATAATATTTCTATCTCTATATCTACAATATTCTGATACCTACAGTAGCAGAGAAGGTAACTCCAGGGAGCAGGGAAATTTAATGGTAAGGTAGAAATGATAGAGGGAAAGAGCATCAATGAAACATTTTAAAATTATAGAAAAGAAAGCAAAAGGAAGTTCTGAAGGGGACACAAACAACCGGGATGATTTTATTGCTATCTTGTTAAATTTAATATGCTCTTAAAACTCCACATAATTTCCTCTTTTTTTCATTTAATATTAAAATGTCACTGTATACTTATTTTTGAATATTTTATATTATTTTCATAATATAAAAAGAAAAAGAGTAGGAACTGCACCTGTGATTTCATTGCTATGGCAGAAGCCCAGGTGAGGAAATTCACAGTACCAATGCAGGGAGCAATTGGTTGCAAGTATCAATGTACTTTCTTAGGTCACAAAGCCAGTGTGTGACATCACAATCTATGTCATCCTGAAACAGATGCCAGCTTTCTCTTCATTAGACCAAAGCTTCTGAAACTGTGATTCATAACCCCATATGGGGGCACATAACTGAATGTGAGGATCATGAAATTATGGTTTATTATCAATAAATGTTTGATGTGTATACCTATTTTATATACCTATATATCTGGGATTGAATAAAAATTTCTCAGGCAAAAAGGGGTCATGAGTGGGGAAAGTTTAAAAAGCCCTGCATTAGACCATGCTGTCTTTGGAATGAGGAGAAATAAACAAGTCTTTGAAGAGAAATAAGGTGGATCTAAATATAAAGGTAGCAGAACCAGCTGTCTTCTATCTCATATTCAGGCTGTTTGCTGGAGATTAATTGTCATTTTTTTTACTTTGGTTTATGTGTTTTTAATTTGGTTTTTATATCTTTTCTTTGTTTCTGTGAGAGGCTAGGCATGATGACCGAGAAACCCTATCTCTCTTTTATCATTCCCATCTTGCACTTACTTGTCTGTGCAGAAATGTCCAGGAAGATAGGAAGGGTTGAGTGTTTTCTGTAAGAATAACATTCAGGATGTCTTTGCTGGGCTTTGCCTCCTATTAACAAGATTCTTTCCCCCCCAGTCTCCTGTATTCCTGTGAGCATTTGTAAATGGTAATGTTCAGAAAGCTTGGGAAGGCATATAAATTGCTTGGTAATTTTTTTTCTCTTTTAAACTCAAATTGAATTTTGACAGTAACCTGAAAACAACAAAAAATGCAGCTGTTTGCATAGAATATAGAATTCTCTTGCCTACACCCCATTTGTCAATTGAATAGATAACTTGGACATGGTGAAGAAAATACCTTCAGGAGAAAGCATAGCAATTGAATATTCTGAGGTTGTTGCTTTAAAAGGTTCAAAAGAGACAGGTGATAGTTATACCAGAGGTTATGATGTCTAAGAAAAAAAAATGCTATAATGAGAGGATGGTTATTAAGACTGGAAACAGGGAAATCTCAGTTTCTTAGTTGTGTGAGCTGTGGCCAAATTATTTGAGTTCTCTCAGCTTCAGTTTTCCCATCCATACAATAGTTATATTAATAACACATATATAATAAGGTTGTTGTAAAGGATCAAATGAGATTGTGCGTGAAAAATAATTTTGCCCACTTTAAAACACAATTTTAATAGTATTGTACAAATTTGTTATTAACTTTTTCACCTCAAGCAATGATATGGGATAAAAGTTACAGAGCGGGTATCCTTTTGCATTGATAGAAGGTATTTCCTTCTAAACCAAAGGAAATACAACCTAGTCCTAAAAATTATGATTATTATTAACTCACCACCTAGAATTTAGCAAGAATCTTGGCATTTAATTAGATCCCATATAAAGTATACTTATCCCATTAAATTTACTACTTTATTTTAGGTGTAAAAGGTTGTTTTTGCTTTCGGTATGATACCAATTACCTTAATATAACTTTGAGGTTGTCATTTAATCTTTCAGTCTGCCAATTTTCACATCTTTGAAATGGGGTTAATAACACCTTTTATCATAGAAGACAAAATTGGGAGGATCATATAAAAGAATGGTTCTGAAAGTGTTTTAAAAAAGCTAACATGAAGGAGCAATGATGGCCATGTCATTCAGTGTCAGAATAGTTGTTTGGTAGGAAGCATGAAAGAGTAGAAGAAATAAGAGTTCTTCTTTCTTGGAGTTGAAGTTTGTGCAAGTATTTACGGAGCTCATATGAAGAAATCTACCCATTTCTATGTAGCTGTGCCTTTCTTTAATTGATAGGATATACCCAGCTCTAATTGAGAGAACCATGGAGAACAATGGTATAATGGAATGTTAGAGGTGGAATATGTGGATGGATGGAATTTTGTGCTTGGGATCAGGAAGACCTGGCACTATATTTTAGGGATTGTATTGTGTTTAGGTATTGGATAGTATGCTGGGTTTAGAATAAGGAAGACTCATCTTCCTAAGTTCAAATCCAGCCTGATTCATTTAGTGGCTGTGTGATCCTGGGCAAGTCACTTAACTGTTTGCTCAGTTTCCTCATCTATAAAATGAGCTGAAGAAGAAAGTGGCAAATCATTCCAGTATCTTTGCTAAGAAAACGCCAAGTGGGGGGCAGCTAGGTGGTGCAGTGGATAGAGCACCAGCATTGAAGTCAGAAGGACCTGAGTTCAAATCTGGTCTCAGACACTTAACATATCCTAGCTGTGTGTGCCTCAGCAAAAAAAGAAAGAAAGAAAGAAAACCCCAAGTGGGTCACAAAAAGTTAGACACAACTCAACAACCATGTGACCGCTAGTAAATCATTTGACTTAAGATTCTAAGGTTCACTTTCTTTCTTCAGTGGGAATAATAATAAGGTAGCATCATCCAAGGTGTTTGTGATATTCAGAAGAGATGCTGTTTATAAATAATTGTGTAAACCTAAAGTACTTTTACTATTATATAATTTACTTTAGAGGAAAGAAAACTGAGGTACAGCAAAAAGAGTACACTTACCCAGTTCTCCTCTGTGCCCTCGGCTGCAGACAGAGACCTAGTCCCTGTTCCTACAAGATCACTCTTTGTCCAGCAGTCAAAACTAGAAAGGAGTAGAACTCAGGTTTCTTGATTCTCAAGCCAGTGCTGTCTCAGGGCCACTAAAGGTTAATTATAGTGTGAAAACATTTTGAAATAAGCTGATATTAATGCAAATGTCAGGTTGCATCTGGCTCAAGTTAAGCAGATTAAACAACTCCCTGTCCAAATTGGAATTAGTCCTTCTGACTTGGTAGCAAAGTTCACAAAGCTTCACAAGCATGGCTTCTGATCTGTGGCACCTAAAGTTCAGCAACAAGTAAGGTTGTTAACAAGGAATGTGGCTAAAGTAGCAGTGATGGGACAACTTGTGTGTGTGTTTGGGGGGCTGAGTGTGGAGGGGAAGGGAGATTACCTCAGAATCCATGATTGAGAAAGAACAGCTGGACAAGCATTCTCTTCTGTGCCCTACATTCTGGGAGATGAAATTTTGAAATATTAAGAGAAAGGATAGGTTTAAAATTGAACTAAGAAAATCAATCCAGAAAGAATGAAAAACTCTCAAGAATAAAATCATGTAAATACAAACAGAAACAATGTGGACCAGGAAGAAAACAAAAACTCTTTAAGTAGTTTAGTGGACAGTGTTCTAAGGGTTATCAGAAGAGTTTGATATAGATGCATAGGGAAGTCATCAAAAGAACATATGTAGAAAATGGAAGCAAAAACAGGGAAGAGGATGAATGCAAAGGTGAGACATAGTTCTTTAAGAAAAGGGTTTGCAAGTAATATTGATGGCAAAAAAGGCTTTGTAATTGGAAGGGGAAAGGAAGCCAAAAGAAGGTATTGAATAATGAGAGAGTGAACTGGACAAGATAATGAATGCTAGAGAGAAGGCAGAACCAGTCAACTAATAATAATAATGTGTTGTTTTCAGTCATGTCCGACTCTTCATAACCTATTAGGGGTTTTCTCAGCAAAAATATTAAAATGGTTTGCCATTTCTTTCTCATTATATAGCTGTCCCAATAATAATGATGATGATGATGATGAATAGCTACTACTTGTATGGAACTTTAGATTTGCAAAGCACTTTACATGATACATCATTTGATCCTCACAAAAAAAATCTGTAATATGGGTGCTTTTATAATCTCCATTTTACAGATGAGAAAACTGAGGCAGAGATTAAATGACTAGTCTGGGTTCACACGGTGTCTGAGTCAGAATTTGAACTCAGATCTTCTTGACTCCATTCTTTCTACTCAGCTACTTAACTACCTTTTTTGCAGCTCTTGCCATGTCTTCCCATCAGTCTTCTCCAGGGAGTTACCCAATTTGCTAGAGATCTTCTAAAATTCCTCTGTGGATAATCAGGCCATCTGCTTTTATGGGTCTGTATGTCTTTAGGAATTAAGTTTCTTTTGATAAAGATATTTATTTCATGATGCTGTTCTTTCAGTTCTGAGTTTTTGTAGGTGAAAAAAAATTTAATAATAATAAAAATTCTGAAACTAGGTGGGAAGCAGTTCATTCATCTTAATGAAACCTTTTGCCTCCAAGGCTTTTCAGGCACTGTCAGTTTCCAGTATTCACCTTTTAGGCTTATCATCAATTCAGAGTTGAAAGGCATCCTAGAGATAATCTAGTACAACTCTTTCATTTAAATGAGCCTCAGTGAAGTTAAGTGACTTGTCCAATAGGTAATATATGGTAGTAAATGGGGCAGCAAGGTGGCAAAATGGATAGAATATAGGCCTGGAGTCCAGAAGACTCTTTCTGAGTTCAAATCCAACCTCAGACACTTACTAGCTGGGTGATTCTGAGCAAGTCATTTAATCCAGTTTGCCTCAGTTCCATATCTGTAAAATGAGCTAGAGTTCAAATAGGGTCACAGAGAATCATATGAGACTGAAAAATGACTGAAAAACAAGTAGTAGAATGAGATTTGAACCAATCATCAGATTCAGCCCAGAAATGCTTTGTTTTAGCTACTACGTACTTGTTAGAGTGCCCAAAAGATAAGATTTCATTGCTATCTCTGACACATACTGGTTGTGAAATTCTGGGCAAGTCACATTCCTCAGTGCACCAGTTGACTCTCTAAGCCTGAAAGTTGCAAAGAAGTTTTTGATTAACATTGGTGAAAGGATTCTGCTCTTCTGGGAGCCTCCTATGCCAAGGAAATCACAAGTCCAATCAGTATCCCTCTCTCCTTTATACTTGGTAGAAGCTTATCTATTTTTCCTTTGAAAACTCGAAACAAGTTTGAATGTTCTCTTCACCCATCTCATCCAAAGTTTATATGATTCTGGAGAAGTGTGGTCATAATCTGGCATTTCTATTTCAGCTGACTGCTATTAAATAGAGAAAAGCATTTGGGTGTGGCTACTAGGCTTCTGACTCCTGGAGGGAGAGGGAGAAAGCCATTTGGTTTCTGCCATCTAATTCTTGACTGAGAAAAAAGCAGCTACAATGAATTATCCTATGTCTCACTAGCACCACTTTGTAACCTGCAAAAATGGAAAGGGGAAAAAAAGACCCACACTATTCAATTGATTCACTAATGGGTTCTGGCAGCATTTGTATTACTCTGAAAAAGCATACAGACCACCACTGACAATGTCAAACTCATAAATTGCTCTTGTTAAAACCTGGATGTCAAAATTAAATAGGAAACACCTGGAAAACTAGGCCCGGCCTGTCCTTGGGAAGACCATGAGTGCCACTAAGTGGTAGGAAGAGGATGAGTGCCACTAAGTGGTGAAAAAAGAGTTGTTGAAAATAGACCTTTCTATTGCATCCTCATTGCATACCAAACCACTCAGCTCTGCAGCAGTTAGCTGCTGCTAGGGCTTCCCAAATGGACTGATGTTTCATTGTATGGAAATCTCTCCCCATGAAGGGGAAAGACTGAGAAATTATCTAATACCTTGGAAGCCACCTGTCTTGCAGCTATAAAAACTTAGTCTCTTTGTATCTCCTTTAAGGAGACATTCAGAGACATTCATCATTTTTAACCACCCTTGTGACCATCCCAGTTTAGAGAGACTAGGATATTTGTCCTTCCCTGTACTTGAATACCCTTGAATTTTCAGGAATCAGGAAAAAGTAGACTTTCTCATTTCCAGAAGGATACCCATTTGTACCTAGTAATTTTTATACCTTGATAGTATAAGGAATTTGTGGTACTCAGCTATGAGTATTCTATGGAAGATGTGATTCTAATCTAGTAAGTGTGACTTACTAAGTCAGGTCTGACTGATGACAGATCTGTGGTAAGAAATTCTTGTCATCAACAAAAACATTTTCTGAGGTAAATGAATGTCTAAGTAGGTAGATGCTTCTATACATAGGCATATCTTATTTTAATGTGCTTTGCTTTATATTATCCTTTCCATATTGCAACTTTCATATCATGGTTTCAATATATTGTGAGTTGGCATAAGAAATTAAATGAGAGTCTTTTGAGAGTTTTGCAGAAGCTACAGATGACATACAAAGGCAAGTAGACAAAAGAAAAAAAATTTAGAAACTCAGAAATGTATAAAATATATGTAGAATGTTGTTAAAGATCAATATAATTTATCTTTTTATACCACAATAATTCAGATTTCCTTTCTGGTATGAAGGGAGGATCAAAAAATTTTACATAGATTTTCTAGATGGTGATGCACCCCTAACCTGTGTGATGTGGAAGAGATAACTATATGACACTTCACAGATAATGCACTTTTTTAAAAATTGAAGGTTTGTGGCAACCTCATGTCAAGCAAGTCTTTTGGCACCATTTTCCCAATAACATATGTACCCATCATGTCTCTGTGTCAGATTTAGATAATTTTCACAATTTCAAACATTTTCATGTTATTATTTCTGTTATGGTGATCTGTGGTGTTACTGTTATGATTGATTTGGGGCACCATGAACCACACCCATATAAGACTACAAACGTAATTGATAAATATTTTGTGGGTTCTAATTGTTCCAACATGGTTGTTTCCTTTGTCTCTCTCTCCCTCTCCTTGGGCCTCCCTATTCTCTAAGACACAACATTATTGAAGAATATTACATAAACTCAGTTGATAAAGCATCAGCAGGGTTTGAGAGGACTGGTTTCAACTTTGAAAAGAAGTTCTAGTCTGGGTAAAATTTTATCAAACAACATTGCAGCCTACAAATGAATCTTTCATAGAAGGAAGAGTCAATCGATGTGACAAACTTTGTTATTGTCTTATTTTAAGAAACTGCCATAGTTATCCCAATCTTTAGCAACCTACACCCTGGCCAATCAACCCCCATGAACATAGAGGCAAGACATTTTCTCCAGCAAAAAGATTATGATTCATGAAGGCTCAGAAAAATGTTTAAAAGCACTTTTTTACCAATAAAGTATTTTTTAATTAAGGTATGTACATTGATTTTTCAAAAACATAATATTATTGCACACTTAGTAGACCATAGTATAGTATAAACATAACTTGTATATGCATTGGGAAATAAAATCATGTGATTTGTTTTATGGTGATATTCGCTTTATAGTAGTGGTCTGGGACTGAACCCATAATATCTCCAAGGTATGCCCATTCTGAAAATATTTAATTCTTACGACTTTGGATTGGAGGAAAGTTATAGAGCTCAGGAGTATAGTCTGGGAGTGTTTGTGTTTGCTTAATAATAAGTTTAGGGAGAAAAAAAAGATTGGTTTGGGGCAAGAGTTTGTAGGATGTGTTGGTTCAAAACTATAATTTCATCTGTGGGAAACTCCTTGAATTGCAACTTCTTTCCAAAATGCAAATCAGCGATTTTCCTATAACTTATAGTCTTAGAGCTAACTATAGTAGCATGAAGAAGATGAATGACTTGCCCATGGTTACAGAGTTACGATGATAACATTTGAACTCAGGTCTTCTTGACTCCAAGACCAGCTCTTTATCAGGTAGATCACAATTTTTTTTTAATAATCAATAATTTTTTAAGCGCCTACTATGTGCCAGGCACAGTGCTAAGTATTAGGAGTTCAAAAAGAGGCAAAAGACAATCCCTGTCCTCAATGAGCTAATCATGTGATACTTAGTATTTGTACATATACATATCTACAATCTTACATATTCATACATATTTTATATCTGCATATTTGTTATGTCACAAAGTAACCAAGATCTAGAGTGTGGAATTTGCTACATCTATCAATTCTAATCCTAACTAATCAGAAGACATTAAGAGCCTATTTTACAGGAAGAAAAATATGATCAAAACAGCTTAGTTTACATATGGTTGAATTCTTTTTTCTTGATTAAAATATTTAAGGTATCTTAATACTAACCAAATAAATTATTTTCCCCTTCTTTTTCCTTTTATGAAATATTTAGTCATCATAAGCCTGAAAGTCATTAGCTTAAGGCAGCTTTATTTCTGGAGTAAGTAATGCAAAAAATTGGAGATCTGATATCAGGTGACTTGAGTTCAAATCCCATTCTGCCACTTATTATGTGAGTAAATTCTGACAAGTTGCTTAACTTCTCTGGGGCTCATTTACTTCATTTGTAAAAAGGGAGGGTATTGGACTTGGTGACCCCTAGGGTCCCTTTCAGCTCTAAAATCTATGATTCTGTGATTGAGGAAATAGTGTTCTCTTGAGTAAATGGTTGCTACCATCTGTGGCTGATTACCTCTGTTGCTTAGAGCAAGACTGCTGAGGATAAGTCATGAATTTAATCCCCATAAGAACCAGTTAGCTTGTCTCTGTTCTATGGCCAAAGATTGCAGCCCTAGCACCAGCAATCTTTCAAATCCATGCCCTTGGTTAAGGAGGGGAGAAAGTGAGGAAATGAAAGGAGAGGGATGATGCAGAGAATAAGATTTTGGCTAATGTGAGTAGTGATGTCTTCCCACACGAAGGACAACAAAGATTAAGGAATCTGATCTGGGAGTTGTTAGGAAGCAGAGATTGCCTTTTGGGGGGGGGGGGGTTAAGAGAAATGTTTCAATGTTTGGAATTCAGAGTAATGGCTGAAATATATTATGTCTGACAGTTGTGCTGATTTGTCCAAAGTAGTGATGGTGGAGAAACTATCCATTATTTCAGAGATGGACAGTTGTGATGGTGAAAGACCTTAAGTCCAAAATCACCTGGAGATTTTAAGCATGGTTATTCTAGAGAAGAGAAGATCCCCAGGGGAACCTGGTATCAGTCTTCAAATATTTAAAGAGTTGTCATGTGAAGGAGGGCTTTGATTCATAAGGGGAAAGAAAATAAGACTGGGAACTAGAAAGAGGCCAATTTTGCCTTGATTTGAGGAAAACCTTCTTAACAATTAGAGCTCTCCAAAAGTGGGATGAGCTGCCTGTCTCAGGAGGTGGTAGGCTTCTTCACATTGGAGATCTTTAAATTAAACCTATATAATTCTGTGTCAGATATGGAATATTGGGAATTCCTTTATGGTTATGGGTTGGACAAAAAGGTCATTGGGATCCCTTTCCAGTCTTAAGGTGTGTGATTCTGTGGTGCTTGACTAAGACTCTGTTAGAGTTTGGTCCATGATGGGAAAAATATTCTCTCTAAGTCTACCTTTGACTTGAGCTTAACATAATTTGGCTCTGCAGAAGAGGCCTCCTTCTGTTTCTTTTTTTGTGGCTTCCTTTTTCCTTCCTCCACTTTTCATGCCACTCCCTCCTCATCCTTTCCTGTGTCCTCCTCATCTCATATCTCTTGTGCCCTTTTCTCTCTCCTTTCCTTCTATTCCTTCCTCTTCCTTCTTCAGACTTGTCTATCTGACTTTCTCTTCCTCCCCCTTTCCTTACCCCTGGTCTTCCTCTTTTTCTTCTCTCCAAAGAAGCCTTTGGTTTGATGTAGAAGTGAAGGGAAGTGAAGGAACTTTCCCTGAAGCAACTAATTCAGAAGAGGGGGATGGGGAGAAATGCATCAACTTGGGAGAAGTGATACCAGATGTGACTTTGGTGCCAACAATCAGCTTGAAATGTAAACGAGCACAGTGCTCCAGTAATAAAGCTGTTACAGCTGGAGAGCTCAAGACTAGAAAGAGAAAGGGGGAGCATTGGGGGTGGGGGGAACAGTGAAAGAAAAAGGGTTAGAGAATGTGACTTGCTTCCTAACCAAAGATGAATCAGAATCTGGTCTTTGCATATATTTATGCCTTCAGCATCTTTTATATTTTTCAGAAAGGTGATCCATCTTCTCCCAAGTTTATTAGAGGTAATTTTCCAACATTGCTATAAAATATTACAGGCAGCCTCTGTGATTCATAGCTTCATTTATAATCTTAGTCCACTTGGGGATTTTGGGAAATATTTCTCATTAAACAAATTTCCCAATCTGTTGGGAACTTCCTACTCCCACCCCTTCTCTTCCAAACCCACCAAAAAAAAACCCATATACAAACAATGGAAAGAGAAATTCCCATTCACCAATAGGTAAGTTTGGAAAAGAAAATAAGAACCAAGAGAGATAATGCTGTTGGGGGTGGGGAGGTGTGGTGGTAGTGGAGTTGGTTTTTCAGCTGCAAGAATACCAAGTAGATATTTCAAATGACATTTCCCTAAGGTTGACTTTTTCTGCCCCTCAGATGCCTAGTACTTCAGAGAACATGGACTAGCTTATTTTCACTTTCTGTGCTGCTCACATTTTCTTTCTTTGATGATACCTCATTTCATGATCTCTAGGGGATGCAGGGAAGCTAAGTAGGCCAAAGTTGTGTGTCTTGCTTCTCAATAAATATGATTCCCCTCAGTGAAGAGACCCACTTTCTCTGAAAACCCAAGAATGTGGGGCATTGGCTCTTCCAAAGGAGAGCTTAGGCTTTCCTCTTTGCTGAGGAGGTTTTCTCAGTAGATTAATTGGTAAGTTTAACTAAGGATACAGTTAGTTTTCTATCTCTTCATATAGCTAATTACTCATTTTGCTTAGAATCTGAGTAGTATTCATGTGAACTTACTTGAATCCCCATTGCAAACAGTATATTAGAAAGAAGACTTGATCTGGAATTGGAAAACCCAGTTACAATCTCAGTTCTTAATGTTTGTGTGACTTGGGAAAAGTTTTCTCATCTCTAGAATGAAGAGTTTGGACTGGATATCCTCAAAAAAAAAATTCTTAACCTTTTTTGTGTCATGATTTCCTCTGGCAATCTGGTATAGTTTGCAAACCCCTTCTCAGAATGTCTTTAAGTTATAGAAAGAAATAGTAAATTGAAGTTAGTGAAAATAAAGATATTTTTCCTATCCAAGTTGATGGACCCCTGAAGTCTTGGATCCCCACCACATTTGTGGACCCTAGGTTAAGAATTCTTTCTTTGAAGCCCCTTCCAATACTCAGTTATCCCCAGCTAATGTTCCTATTGCCCTACAAGCCCAATGGTGACAGTCAGCAGGCACTAGCCGCCAGGAATGAGAGGGTAGATAAGGAGGTAGTATGTAGTACTATATGTGAGTTTTGGGGAAAATTAGGAATTGAAAAGTGAAGAAGTATATTCTAGGCAATGCAAAGATTCAGAAATGAAGGGAGATGAAATGCCATTTAGGAGAAATGGCAGTTAATAATTACTGTTATTGTTGTCTAATATATTTGTAATTAGATATCCTAGAGACAATCTTCTGATTGGGGATTCCTCATATCTAAGTTATTCCAATTTCTTAACAATTAAAAATAAAAAACTCTGGTTGAGAATTTATAACCCAGTATCTCTACTGAAAACATATTCCTTATGTTTCACAACTTTTCGGCCCAGATAGTATTCTTTCCTGGTTAACCTTGGTCATCTGATGCAATTTAAATTCATTTCCTACCTTGACCTCTCCTGAGGAGACATTGAATATTATGTTTACTAGTCCTTCTCCAAAATCTTTTACTTTGAGACACCCAAGAAATTACCATAGCAAGTAACTAGAGAGGGAGAAGAAAAGCAAAGAACTTTTCCTTTATGTAATCAAGAAATCAGGCCTGATAGTGAAGAGTCTGTACAATAGCTAGGTGGCAGACTGGTTAGAGCCCCAAATTTGAATTCAGACACTTATTAGCTGTGTTCCTAGGTAAGTCACTTAACCTGTTTGCTTCTGTTTCAGTCGCATTTATAAAATGAACAGAAGGAAATGGCAAACTATTGCCATGAAATCCCCAAATATGATCATGAAAAGTTAGACAGGACTAAAATGACTAAACAACTAACCAGCACTTAGATTTTGCTGTTTTGAGGGGATTTGCCACTAATCAATTCAGAGAAGATTTTTTTTTTTTTCAAAAGAAAGGAAGCCTCTTTATCCTGAAAGCTCACTACATCTCTGGACTTCTCACACTCAAAAGTACCTTCTACTCTTGAGCGTCTTCTCTGATTGTCTGGTTTCTCCAGAAGCTCGATTTTAAAGCAGGTACCCAAGCCATGTCTTGTTTCCTTTCCAGGCCCCACTCTTGCCTGTCAGTATTTTCTCTACAATATGATGCTGCCTTCTTTCATTCCTCCTCCTCACAAGTACCTTCTCTCTCTCCTCCTCCTTTTTTTAATTTTTTTTTATTATGTACTCTTTTTGTTTTGGAATATTAGCTTCCTGAAAGGAATGTTTTTCTTTCTACTTACATTTGTATTCTAAGCACTTAGCATAGTGCCTAACACATAGCAAGCACTTCATAAATTCTTATTGTCTTGACTTGATGACTAGAAGGGATAATAGAGATCTTTTTTTTTAATTATTAAAACTTTTTATTTGCAAAACATATTCTTCAACATTAACCCTTACAAAGCTTTCTGTTACAAATTTTCCCCCCTAGTCCCCACCCTCCCCTAGATGGCAGGAAATCCACTACATGTTAATTATGTTAAAATACTTGACAAATCGAATATATGTATACATATTTCCACACATCATTGTTGTGCAAGAAAGATCGTATCTACAAGGAAAAAAATCAGAAAAAGAAACACAATGCAAGCAAACATCAATACAGAGCATAAAAATGATATGTTGTGGTCCACATTTCACATCCCTCTCTCTGGGTGTACATGGCTTTCTTCAGTGAACAATTGGAATTGGTTTGAAACATTTCATTGTTGAAGAGAGCCATGTCCATCAGAATTGATCATCATATAGTATTGTTGTTGCCATGTATAATGATCTCCTGGTTCTGCTTATTTCACTCAGCATCAGTCCATGTGATAGAGATCTTATAGATCAAATTTCTTTAACAGAATGTGTGGGGAGGTAGCGAAATTATGATTTATTATCAATTAAGTGCTTGATTTGTATACCTATTTTATATACCTATATACACAGGGTCACATAAAAATTTCTCAGGCAAAAAGGGCCTGTGACTGGGAAAAGTTTAAGAACCTTGATATAGACCAACCTCTTCATTTTAAAGATGAAATGATTGAGATGTCAGAGAAGTAAAATGCATTGCACATGGATCACACAGATAGATTTTCATATAGTGGAGACTTGAACTTGTCTCCTAATTTCCATCCAGAATAAGTCCTTGTGTAGCATATGCAGACACTTTTATTTAATTTATCTACTCTGCTGAAAGGGTTTGAATTTCTTTTTCCCTGGGGAAAAAAACACCTTTCAGATTGGCCCCTATTTTTTTTTTTTTTGGCCCTGCCCCTAGATATCCACTTTACCCCATCTCCAGATATGGTGACCAAAGAAGGATTCAGCCATACTGGCTTAGTAAGAGCAGCTATCTTTTATTTGAGTTTGATGTTACAAAGAACTAATCACTTAACCTTCTGAGAGAAAACCCAGCTGTCCAATAGGCAACAATTTGGGGATACAATTTTTCACCCCCAGAATAGCTCCTCTTTGGATTTTCCTCTGTTTCTACATATTGAGCACTCAGATGATTGTACAAGGAGTATAATGCCCAGTTTCCTACCATCTGCAGAACAAGGGATGTAAAACAGATCAAAGGAAAGGAGCCCAGAAACAGGCAGAGAGACCTGCAAGTAGCAGTAGCCTCTCCAACTGTACCTTTATGAGAGATAAAGATCTTCACAAGAGAGAACTTTAGCAGCTAAAACTTCCTGGTTCTACTCTCACACTCTACCAGATTTGCCCTTCGCCATTTGCTGATGCAAAGAAGTTCGGAGTCATTAAGCTTCTTATTTAGAAACTGTGGGTGATGAACCAGGGACCCTCTAGAAAATGGCCCTGGCTGACAGAGAAATCATATTTTACTGGTTGGACCATTTTTTGTCAACTGCTATAGAAATATGTAAGTGGAAATTTTATATTCTTGCTGTGCCTAAATGAGGAGTTCTGAACTTTTTTGTGTCATGGAATCCTTTGACCTTTCGTGAAGCTAATAGACCCCTTCTTGGAATATTTCTAATTCCATTAAATAAAATGCATAGGATCACAAAGGAAACAAGCTATACTGAAATAGTTATCAATTTTTTGTGTTTTTTTTTTTTAGTTCACAAACTCAGGTTAAGAATTCCTGTTCTAGAGGGAATAGGCTAGCCCAGAGGTTCTTAAATGTTTTTGTGTCATGGAGCCCTATGGTGAAGCCTATGGTCCCCTTCTCAGAATAATGCTTTTAAATAATTTAAGAAAATGCCAAATTTCATCAAGAGCTTGGTGAAAATTATGATGTCACTTTTGTCCCATTCAAGTTCATGAATTCCCTGAAATTTCAGGTAAAGAACCTTTGGTATAAGATGCTGAAATACTTGTATGTGTATCCATGTGTGTGTGTTTGTGTGACTTTTGCCTCTCTCTCATTGGATATTATGCAGATCAAACAAAAGAAAAGATCACAGAGTGGAAAGAAAGCAGTTTCCTAAGCAACTTGATTCTTTAACTATTTACCCTGAAAACTCCCCCATAATCCAGGGAAATCTATCTTTTATGTCAGGCATAGCTATTTCTTACTTTCCCCAAATCTTGAGATCACAAGGCCTGAAAGAACGAGCAGGAGAGAACATATGCCATAAGGTTGGGGCATTTAGGCTTCAGTCACCCTGCATGTTTCATGATTGATTTGCTAAGTCACAACTGATCTGAATCGGGGAGGGGGGTCTTGTCATTTAAACCCATTACTCAACCTGAGGAGAGAGTATATTTGAGCACTGGATCTTCTGGCAGGATCCTATCCCCACATCAACTAAATAATAAAGACAGTCCTTGGGTCTCAGGGTATTTCCCAAAGATAGTCAGAGTTCCAAGATTAATCTGAAGTAAAAGCTCTTTAGTGTTCTCTGTTCTAAAATGACAAGAGTGATAGTCTCTCTATCATGGGAGAAGAAATTCAGAATAGAAAGGCACCTGTGATCACCCAGGCTTTCCCCTGGATGTCACTGTTGTACTACATGAACCAACCTGAGTTAGCACTTATTTGGCTATTAAAAATCCCTCTCCAGGATCTGTCCCATGGGGCTGATGCATCTTCTTTGACTGCTCAGTTGAGGGACATCAGGCTAAATTTCACACAGCCCAACAATGCTATCTTACACTGGGGCTTTCAACAATGAGCAATTGAATGATTCAGTCCCCATGAGATTCCTTGGTTCCGAGACAGGGATTGATTTCTAGACTCAAAGAACCAGAATGTTGGGAGAACTGAAGCTGAGGCTACAGGTGCAGTGCCATGAGAAGGAGACTTAAGACAGGGGTTGAAGGCATTAGGAGGGTTTGAGGGTCTGTGCCCACAAAAGCTAAAAAGGGTTGTAAGATTGAGTTGAAAGGGACTTTAGAAATTATCTAGCTCAAAGCTTTTTTCACAATGAGAAAACTGAGTCTCATAGGGGAAGGAATTTGTCCAAAATCATAAAAGGTATTAAGAATCTGAGTTGGGATTCAATAGAGAGCCTAGGATTCTAGAGTCTTTTCATCACACCATTCTGCCAGTCTAAAATACCCAAGGCATCTACCATGGACAAAGATTTTACTATTACATCTAGCCATATTTTTGAAAAGACTAAATTTAATAAGGGTGAGAGAGTGGCATTTTTTATTCTTAG